>PVIU01004089.1:0-132751 GCA_004026605.1 Ondatra zibethicus
GGCTTCATACCAGAGATGCAGGGCTGGTTCAACATACAAAAATCTATCAATGTAATCCATCATATAAATAAACTGAAAGAAAAAAACCATATGATCATTTCATTAGATGCTGAAAAAGCATTTGACAAAATTCAACACCCCTTTATGATAAAGGTCTTGGAGAGATTAGGGATACAAGGATCATATCTAAGTATAATAATTGTTTATTGACAATGATAAAATCCAGTCTGTGTCCTTGGTAACAGTGAAAGGCCAATAAGATGGCACACATGAATGTACAGAAAATAAGCAAATATGAATTATTATTAATAAACTGTAAAGCAAAATAGATATGTCACAGTTGTATGGGTGGGGAGGTAGAAAAGATCTGGGTGGAGATGAGAGGAGAAAATTATGATCAGAATATACTGTATAAAGAATGTATTTTCATTAGAAAAGAAAGACACAAAAATTTATAGTTCACCACTTATAAAAAATCTTGCTACAGAAATTACATCTTCACATCATCCAATCTTTATTATTGTTGTTGGTGGCGGTGGTGTGTGTGTGTGTGTGTATTGTGTGTGTGTGTATTGTGTTTATGTGTGTGTGTGTGTGGTGACTGTATGACTGTGTGGCCATGACTATAAAAGAATGCATGTGGACATCACAGGTCTTTCAGAAGTCAGTTGCTTCTTTCCACCTTGAGTTCCATGCATTGAACTTCATTCTTCAGCCAAGCAAGGGCTTCTGCCTCCTGAGCCACCTCTCCTGACTTCCCCCAAACCTTAAGGCTTGTTGCGAGCCAGTAAAAATTCCCCCAGAATCTCTGCTACAGCATTTTCAACAAAAACCTGGACAACTTCTTAACAAACAAGTTAAACAACTGAACAGAAATTTAATTGTTTAATGATCCCACTGCAAGAAAATAAAATTTCACTTTACATTTCTCTATGTTCCTGAAGTCACTGATTGCTCATACATAAAAGTTATTTATCAGATATTTTTATCAGCAGATTGAGACAAAGTCTAAGAACTAAAGAAAGACTAAGGTAGTCGAAGCACTGCAGAAACATTCAAAGGTAAAGTTCTAGGACAGTGTCCAAGGCCCTGGCTTTGGATCCCAGGTATTCAAAGAAGAAAAACATATTTGAAGGAAGAGAGTTGAAACCAGTAATGACTATGGTGAGCACATACAAAGTCAGTGTCTTCTACCTGTGCTAACAAACAGCTTCCTTTGGCAACTTAAAAAAAAAATGTTGGCTATTTCTAAAAGCCCATTATCAGCACTAAGCATGTTCCCAAAGCACTGTGAAGAATCTATATCCATCTTCATTGTTACAAGATGGATTTAATTTTGGATTGCAGCCAATGCTTTCCATCAAAGGTTAGTGCATTCTGCTATCAGTCAATTCAGGTAAAAACAAATTCTTAGCAAAGCTTTAATTCTATTAAAGTTAGCATATGGAACCCAATATAGGTACTAAAGAGAAAAAAATGTTTCAGGTGCCAGGGACAATTATTGACAGTGGTTGCAATCTCCCACACAGGAGTGACTGTAAAGCAATATTCATTTCATGTACTACAAGTTTGATGGCTCAAATTTTTAAAAAGTCATTTAAAGCTGGAGGCTTCTATGGGGGAAAGCAATTAGGTCTAATCAGCGCTTCCAAAGTAGAAATAAAATAGCATGGAATCCCAGTCTATGGTGTTCTGTATTTCATATAATGAGGTTGTTATTGAATGAATTCTACTTTCATTTAAGGATCTGCAAATATGACTGAATTAATGCTTTTGAAGGAATCTTTAATAAACACTATCTTAGAACAAAAGACTTTTTTAAAAAATTGGATTACATGTAATCTGTAAACCCCAATGAGTTGAATTATTCAAAACAAAAGATAACCAATACAGATTAACATAAGTAAGCCAGGCAGATTTATTTATAAAACCTTTGCAGTCTCTAATGTTGAAATGAAGTTTTCAAAAACAAAACAGACTTTAAATATGGGAGCCTCTACTTCCTGCTTGCACTAAGCCATGAATACCCATGGGTGGTACATGTAAAAAGCAACAGACACAGATTACTGCTCCCACACTGCACTGGCAAAGGCTGAGGGACTGTAGGAGTTACAGTTCAAGTCTGCAAATAAATACACAGAGCTACTCTTAGGGTTTCTAAGTTCTATCCAGGATGAGAACCTTTTTAAAAAAATCAATATGCTCCCTAATTGATCCACTGCAAGTCTCATTTTGACAATGAGGAGTCGAGTCAGAAATAGTATGTGGTGGGTTTAATTCAGCACTTTACAACAGCAGGCTGTGATTCACCTGTGGTTAGGAAGAAATCTACAGAGACTTGGAGCTGGATTCTTCTAGAGGCTATCTGATTTCTAAAGCAGCCAACTTGACAGTTAATTGATAACTTGGAATTGTAGATGAGTTAGGAAGTTTGGCCGATTTCCCAGGAGTTAAAGAGAAAGACCTTACACACTCCAGTTCCCATAATGGATCTGAATAAATACATTTGAGAAAATATTAGAACCAAGTCACTTAAGCCAAAATAAAATTTAATTTTTCTATTTATCAGATCTGTGTTTCAAATAGCCTGCTAGTAAATATTAAAACATAATAATTTTCTGTAGTGTATGCATCAGTGTTTAATGATGAAATCAAAAGAACACTTCTAAAGCATTGAATATCAAAAAATAGATATACAATAGCCAAAAGTGCGGAATAAGCAAAACAATGCACTAGGATGTTTTTCATATAAAATATTTTAAATAAAGAAGAAAAAAACCTAAACTCCCTGTTTCGTTGAAAACATCCAATTTTATACTCTAGATTGGTCACATACAATTACTGAAGGTTACATTGGTCCATGAAAAACAAGCTACCAAGTAATACTGAGGAAACAAGATGAACATAAAGAGCATTTGTCTGTATTTTCATCTGTGTCCACTAGACATAAAGAATCCTCTTTGCCCTGCTAGTTAAATCTCCAAGGGAAAAGGTTATGGTGACACTGGAAATAGAAGGTCAAGGGAGATACACCCAATGCAAAGGCTCCAAACTGGACTCAACAAAATCGGCAGTTGCATTTCTGGACAGCTCAACAAACTCTTAAGCAGTTGCCCAGTTCTGAAAGTAAATGACAACCATGTATACACATCCACATATTCGAATCACTAATAAAGGCTAACACCAGTGTGGCCCCATGTGTGTCAGGATCCTTTCTAAGTTATTTATACCCAAGTAACTCACAAGGGCAGATGAATACTGTCTCAGTCTCCAAGGCCACACAGCTGGTACCTAGTAAAACACATTCTTAGCCATGACTGTAGCTGCTTAGGCTTAGACAGGTGCTGCCTTGTGCAACCAAGGTCTGAGACTTCCTAAACTACAGGGCTAGTAATCACAGAAAAGGTTTCCGTCTGGAAGATATACTGCTGAACAGTCTATTTACCACAAAGTACCCTACCTAGTAAGTCATCGGTGATTTGGGAATTAAATACAAGGTAATAGTAAAATCTATTTCTCTATGGAAAAGTATAGGAAGGTGAAATGAGTTATACAGCAAGAAAATGCTGAACACCTACTAAGAGCTTAGTACTACTATCCTTGGTGACCGATAAAAAAGAAGATAAATCATTCTATTTGTTCAATGGGACATCAGCAAGGTTTCTTCCCAGGATCTTGTTGTGTGCAAGAAGGAACAAGTAAGGAGTAAGTTCACAGGTAAAGGAGTGCAAAGGATTACAGAGTAGTGGTGACTACTCTGCAGATTCAAGCTCGTGCCTTGAGAAAGAGCAAATTTATCGAAGTTTATATTGGCTTATTCACAGTGAAAGTCTTCCACGTAAGTTCAACATTATGTTTACAATTTTACTTGAGAAGTTACAAGTATGGCTTAATGGGGAAGTACTTGTCTAGAATGATAGAAACCCTGGGTTTAATTCCCATACCAAGAGAAGGAGGGAGAGAGGGAAAGAGGCAGGGAGGGAGGAAGGGAAGTAACTTGTAGGAATTATGAACGTTCTACATTTATTTTGAATGTGTGTTAGTTTAAGATTTGAGCTAATAGTGGTTATTTTTTCTGAATTCTTTGGCTTACCTCCTTGAACCAAAAGGACCATATGGGATGTGCAAAAGTAATACTTAATTTTTAGGAGTTCTTTTTTTTTTCTATAAGGAGTCTACCAGGAGCTGAAGGAGGTGGTGAAATAGACCTCCGTTTTTCCTCACAGGCCTCTTAGAATTTTGCTATGAACCAGGGAAATCTTAGCTTGTGCCTAAAATATTTGCCTCCTCATTGAGGACTCAAGCCAGAGACACCTACTTATCATCTGTTTCTGTCTTCTTTAACACCCACCCACCCCTTGCCTCCCGGATCCAGAGAAATATAAACTCATGGATCAAATCTCTGTCATGGGAATCTGCCAGGTCCTCTTGTGCCCAAGGTTGAGTATAGAAATACAAGTGACAAGGGAAGTTCCATATTTCTGCAACTATCACTGTTAATCATTGGAATATATCTAGTTCTGTACACTTCTCCTTTTCTCTAACAACCAAAATTTAAAACTTTGTATGAAAATTCAATTACCAACGCGAGAGCAACAGATTGTAGTATCCGACTTGTAAAATTTAGGCAATCATTGTAAAGTTTTTAAGTGGCTAATGCCTTTGAGACCTATTCTCCACTTTTAATGATGACACCAACCAATGTGGAATAATTACATTACTGCCCGGGATGTGTGTGAAAAAAAAAAACACCTTGACATTCATTTGTGCCTCATTTATCACAAGTAATAGTACCTAATTGTGATAGAAGCAGCAAAGAAGCCTGAACCCATTTCTAAACACTCAAAGTATCTCTGTAGTTGAATACTGCTGGACTGTGATAGACAAGATTATTTTCTCAGCTGAAACTCTTGCCCTCAATGGGGACAGGCTGTCATCATGAATATCTGGGGCTCAATAATGAAAGTTATTTCTCTTGTACTACAGTAAGGTCATTTCCCAAAAGAGTTTTCTGCATGAGAAATTTTAAAAGGGATTCTTTTTTCCCCCAATTACATGGCTTCTCGTATTATTTGAATTGCTTTCTCTGGTACTGAATAATCAAGGACCTTGTTAATGACAACAGCGTTACTGATAAAAGTTATCACTCATGTATGCTTAATCTGTGACAGTCTGACACTGTTCCAAGCACGTCCTAAACATTAACTCACGTTAACTTTACTACAGCTACATGCTATGGTTCTCATTTTAATGAGAAAGATGCTGAGGTACAAAGACACATGGAAAGGCAGCTGTGGAACCAGAATTTTCTCTCAGACAAATTTACATCCCACACTGCCTCTCAACCATTCACTAAATTCAATTCCAATGCTATAAGAAATGACTTGGAGACACAGGAGAGCCTATTATAGGATGGATTCAAATTTCCTTTACAACTACAACTATTGGTGATTTGCCCCTCTTCATCTTTCCTGAACACCTATATCCTACACAGTACAAGGCTATTTAGAAGCAGTTCTATAATAAAGTAAAAGATTAAATAAAGAGGTACAAGATACTGTTTTTTATAACATGACCAAAGAACTTACTTCACATAAAGCTATGTGTCAATAAAAAAATATTTTGTGTTCATATAAGTGCTTTTACCCCTACCAAACTGGTGATAAAGTCAGTGGGTATAAATGTCTAAAACAGCAGGTTCTTGAACCAATACATGCTGTGGAAGGTTATTGTCAGTACATACAAACCAAAGCACATGCCAAGAACGGGCCATGGTAAACAACTCATTTCTGGATTTTGATGTTGCAATTACATTCTACTAAACAACTATGGTTTGTCAGGAATATTTCTTTGAGAACATAGGAGAATGGGTCCTCCCAGTCCAACTATGTGAATTCTACAACATTCTGATTGGTTTCTTTTTATAGACCCCAACATCAGACACTTGTAGAATAGATTAAGTGACCAAAACAATAGTTATCACACTAGCCAAGGATGTTGGTGCCTGCTTTTAATCCTAGCCCTGGGAGGCAGAGCAGGAAGATCTCTGATTTTGAGGCCAGCCTGATTTACAGAGTGAGTTCCGGGTCAGCCAGGGATAAACAGAGAGATCTTGTCTCAAAAAACAAAACACACACACAAAAAGTAAATAGTTATCACACTCTACACAGAAGAGAATAGTTAATATAATGTTCCAACCACAGAAGCCAGAGGCTACATCCACTAATGCTACATTATCTCACAGGAGTCTAACAAATGAAGAAAAGAAAGAAGAAATGTTGGGTTGTGAATGATATACGAACAACAATAAAGGCTTGAGGAAACTAATTTTGGACTTCTCTTTTACCCCTGTTCTGCCTAGAGAATGAGGAGGAAGTCAAGTCAAATAAGAACTGAGATGGGCTTGCTAGTGCGTATCTTAAAAAACCTTTGCTATAATCACAACCAAAGTCAAAGGATATTGTAAGTAGAACATGTATGGACACCAACAAATCTGTTGCTTCCTGGAGGCTCCATGAGATTGAAACTTCTTCACACATTCCATTAGAGTCATCAAATTCAGGCTGCAAAGCCAAGCACCCATCTTCTCATAAAGCTCATTACATTTACAGTTACCTGTCAGACACATAATCTAAAACAAGCTTCTGACCCTTCCAACAGCTTCTCCTATGCAAAATGTGTGTGCTCTCAGAACCTACCACGGAGTCGTCACACTGAATGAGAAAATCCTTGATAAACACGGCACCTGCCAAGTCTTCCACAAACAATAACTGCTGTTCACGACACAAGAGATTTCTTGAGGTCTCCAGGAGGATGACAAGTAAAACTATCACGCTGATAACATCTTTCAAAAACGCCAAAACTGTTGCCAGGCAAGTCATCAGACGAATACTCGTTTCTAATAATTTATTGTGAAACAAATACTTCAGCGAGTTAACACATTAGCAACCGTCTCACACTGACACTCAGCTTTTAACCCATTTGCAGTTTTCGCTGTTTCTTCAACATTTCAATAGGACAACATATGTCCTCAACGTGTTACTCTACATCTCATTATAAGGCAGGCTCTGGACTATCTGAGTGACAGAAGGTCCTTCCATCCAAACTCAAAGATTAGATGTCGAACTTACATAGTCTGCTTCCCAATTTACACACATGCTCAGTGGTTCTCAACCTTCCTAATGCTGTGACCCTTTAATACAGTTCTTCATGTTGGGGTAACCTCCAACCATTAAATTATTTCCATTGCTACTTTGTGACTGTAATTTTGCTGTTATGAATCATGATGAAAATATCTGATATTTCTGATTGTCTTAAAGGTGTCATGAGCCCACAGGTTGAGGACCATTGCTCACAGCTACAGTAGCAAAAATGTATGAGTATTTAATATGTCTTTCCTTGGAAATCTTTTTTTTTTAAATTTAACCTTCCTAATAGCCTTTTGTGGGGAGACAAAAAGTCAAAAACGAAATGAACATGCACACCTAAAACCTTGAAAATCTTCAAACCTTTGGAATCTTAAGCCCCATATTTCATTTGAGGGATGATCAACACTTAAAATTCTGTGGCATAGGAAGTGATTCTAAGCACCTAAGATGAGTAACTTAGCACTTAAATTTTACCATATGCACCAGAGAAGGAGGCCTGGGTATGGAATTGGAAGCCCTGGATCTGGCTGCTGGCTATGCTTTCAGTAATAACTCCATTCGGAGATGCCAGTCCTACCCACATGCCTGGATTTGGAGAGGACCCCCTGCTGAAGTGCAGCCATGTTTCTGACAAACGAACAGTTAATCTTTATGCCAAAGAACTTCAACCAACCAGTCCCTAATGTGCGAGGCCTGATGCCATATGGCCTAAATGTACTTCATTTCCAAGCGTTCAATGTCTAGGAGGCTACATTGGAATATGTATCTTTTATTTAGGAGAGACTGGGAGCTATTTTTCTCTCCCTTTTCAACTTAGAGTTTAAAAAAAGAAAAAGGCTTAAACATGTGAGCTCTAGTGAATTGTTTTCAAACCTAGGTCTCCTACATTTCAGGGCGGATTGAATTATCTTCATTTGGTTGCTATGAAGCTCTAGCAATGAGAATGTGTAAAAAGAAAATACCTGGGAATGATCAATTTTACAAAAACTTCAGAGGAACAATTCTAATCATCCCTAATAAATAGTCCAAATTCTCAGGCAACGAAATCATAGCCAGTGATCAAAGTTTTAACAGTCATATCGGCCACATTTATTTTGGGGATTTTGAGCTTTAGGGCTGGAATATTTAAACATAAGTTATATTAGAATACCACAAAGGATTAAGAAATCATTTTATCCCATATATAAATGGAAAGATGTTAGATACTGAATTTTGACTGACACTTTTTTATCAGGCAGGACTTCACTATGTAGAGGAGGCTGGCCTGCAACCTGGGTTGATCTCCCTGTCTCCAAATTCCAAGTGCTCTGAGCACAGGCTCCAGCCACCATGCCAGGCCACTGTTAGTTTTGTTTGCTTGTATTGTACAGCGCTCTCCTTCACAGGTGCACACCACTGAAAACCATTCTTCTTCTGAGAAGTCCAGGGGGCTTTTAGCTCATCTCGTGGAGCTAAGCGTTCGCAGTTCAGTGCTAGAACTGAGAGCATGGCATGTTTGAGGAGGGTAAACTGGTTTCAGAAATACCCTTTTGAGGCCCAAGTGGTTTTGACGTGCAGTCTCTTTCTATACACATTATGGAGAACAGTGCTTACTTGGTGCGGATTTAACTCTGTGAACACGATGTTTAATTACCATCATCTCTATGCAGGTAATATTTCCTTTACAGAAAATAATTCATTTCCTTTCAGAAAAACGTAAAGAAACCAGAGATACATTTTAATGAAGCCAATATATGCTAGGCTATGACTGTGCTTCTGAGAGCAATGTAACAATGCTAATTGCTCAATAACCTATGTATCTTATTTGGTATGTAATCCTTCCCTCATACTCTTTCCCCTGACCTGTCTTGGCTCTTGATCTATTGCTGTCACAAAATACCCAAGGCTGGATATTTTCTGAAACATTGTGCAATCTCAGCAGTTGAAAAGTGCAAGCCATATGATGTCAATACCTTCCCTGGGAGTCTCCCTGGTGAGGTTGGAACACAGCCGAGAACTAGAAGTGCCAAATGTGGTGGGTAGCGTTGCACTGTAATATTCTGCTCTCCAAAGAGTTACCCAGTCGCGAGACATGATCTATGCCCATGAATCAGTATTAATCTATTTGCAAGAGTGGCACCTCCCTGATCTAATCACACCCCACCCCTAACATATAGCTTCGGAGGACAAACAATATCCAAGTCAGAGCACTGGTCCAAGTATTGCTTTGCCGGGAACAGTTTTCAATTGAAAATAATTCTCTTACATCATCTCTTTGTCAACTCAAATTTATAGTCTTAAGGTTGGTTCCACAGAAGCCATTTTTAATGGAACACCTTACCCTTGTAAATATCGCCAAGTTATCTTTTTCCTACGGGCCTGAAAATTGCTTGATAGTATAAAAATGGCTAAACTGTCTCCCTCGGAATGGGAGCCTAGCAGAGCAGCATCAGCAAATAGCAGTTTAATGACTAAAGTAGCAGGGTTTCTAGCTTGAGCTTGATGTGATGTGGTCTCAACTGCGCAGGGGCTAATGCAGAAAAAGCACACACAGCCTTTCTCTGTGTCACTTGGTTACACGTTCCCTGTCACTTCCAGTGTAGTGTCTTCAGTTTCTGTCCACATTAAGCTGCTTAAAGCATTTTGATTTTATCTCAGGAGTTGACTTAAGAAAACTTAACCAATACACTGTGCTCAAGCGGAAGGCACTAAGAACCTAGGATCATCTTGAAGAACCTGAAAAAGTCCTAGGCTCAGAGTCCAAAATTAAATTTATACTACAATGTCAAAATTTAGCAGCAAATAAATAACTAATTGCTACTTCTGTGAACATCCTTGAGAATAATTCTACTTACAAGGATAGAAGGCAGTTTTTTACATAATTCACTAGATTATTTTAAACCAAAATAAAGTTATTAGCATTGCTAAGGTATTAGAACTTCTAAATCAGAGATTAACAAAATGGCCATTGGATCCCAGGTGGTCTACAAACCCCACCGGGTGCCCTTTAAACATAGACTTATTGTGATTTGCCCATGCTAGTAATATAGTAACATTGTAACGACTAATACAACACTAGGGGAAGAAAAGAATTGTCCATACACAATAATAAACTTTGGTTCTGCCTCTCCCTCTCATCTCAATGAAGTAGAGGACTCTTGGGATTTCATCTTGTCAGATACCTGCTTAAAAAGTTAAATGTCAGGTGTCCTTCAATGAAAGTTAAACTGTCTTTGGACAGATGGGACAAACAAAGTTTGCTCTTTTGGCCAATGGTAGCAACTCCCAAAGAAGCCACAGACAGTAAGAATGCAGCTGAACTTTGCTCAGTTTCAGGGAAGGATCAAAAAACTTGTGTGTGGTCAATGTTTTATTTCCAACAGAAAGACATCACTAGCCAAGAAAAGATCCATCCAATGAAAATTTCTATGATGAAAAGGCTTTATTTAGTCTTCTCCAATATGTAGGCACTAGGCTAAGGAGCCTTCCACATGGCTAGGGTCACTGAGGAGCTAAAACACTAGTCTCAATTTTATCTCATTCAAATAAGCAAATATCTGGTAGCTACCTTGTTTATTGTAAATATCTTAGATCCTCATCCTAAGTTAAAGGATATCTCATCAAGAGACATGAAAGCAGTTTAATAAGAAAAGCATAGAGAAGAGATGAACTGGAAGGAAGCTGGGATAGCCAGCTCATTTCCTCATCACTGTACCCCAAAGGAAGCCTTCACAGTTTCAGTCACTTTTATAAATGAGAAAAAAAATAACACATACTATTACTATTAAATAGCATAGGCGGGTGGCATATTGGCCTAATGATTTTCAGTAGTAAAGTAACATCTGTAGGTATTCTTCAGGCCAAGCACCTGAGCCAGAGGGAGCCTAACAGAAATTATCATTCCAGTTCTGTGCATTCGGTAGGTGGGAAGAATAAGAGCGCTGGCTTGCCCTTTGTAAAAGGTGTCTTTATGAGGTCTGGTCCTGCTAGAGTGGGACACATATTACCTCGACTAATTTTAATACTAAAGATGTGTCTATGCATTGAACCCATGAAAATTGGAAATAATTTTAAGCCCATAAAGTGGCTTAGCTGCCAAGGTATTTTCATGTTTCTTTTAATGGTAGATCTGAGAACTAATTAACTGCCTTATAATATTTAATAAGAGGCAATAATTCAGGAAAAGGGAAGATTCCTCTTACTATTAACAGGGATGAATTTGTACTAGAGCTCAGAACCCTAGATGTAATTAGGAAGAGAAAATATATGTTGGAGGATAATTAATAATTTTAAACATAAGAACACAGAGGGGAATCTTCTTAGTGAACAGTTGGTGAGGTATTGATTAAATAATGCTGGGCATCATGGCTGGTATTTGTGATCCCAACCTTAGGAGGTTGAGGCAGATGGTTCACAAGTTCAAGGAGAGCCTTGGAAATGGCAAACATTCTCACAGCAAAGATGGATGATGCTATGTACCTAAGGTAGCTTTTGTTGAGGTGAGACCATAGCCTGTTTTAAGTTGCTCTATATTGTGTGAAACTCTAACCTCAAGGGTGGTCCTTCTCCTGGGACCTCCATTTTATGAGCATCATTTGACTCCAGTTTGAGCACAAATTGACAAGCAGGATGACTGTACCTCATTTTGTACATACCATTATCTTTCCAGCATCTTCTATGAAACACAGTCTGGCAAACAACTTATTCCTAAAAACAAAAGTAACTGCCACATGAGTTTCTCAAACTACACTGAAACCCTGTGAGCACATGGGCATATTAAAACTATCTGAAAAAGATAGGCCCAAGAACTTATCAGACCCACAGAACCAAGAAAGGGTATTAAACCTTAACCTGGACCCATTAAGAGGAATAACTTACCCCCCACCATCCCTCCTCTATACTTGCTGGCATGTGTCAACTGATCAACAGGAAGAGAACACCAAACCTTCCTATGGCTTCAGACCAGATTATTCTCTGCTGTTGCTGTGTCCTACTCAGATGCCATTGGTCAATCAAGACCTGGTACTGCATCTCACCTCTGTAGTTCAACTCAATGCTAAGGTCCAGATAAACCCAAGATCTCCAATCAAAGCCCTGTGAATACCTCCAGCAAATCTCCAACCAGATTCATTAGTATCTCATCAAAGGACAGCAGTAGGTTACCTCAATTTTCTTTCTCACCCCCTCTCTTTCTCAGAGATGGGGTCCCCTGGTTGTCCAGTAACTCATGTTATAGACCCAGAGGGACCTTGAATTCAGATTCCACCTGCATCTTCCTCCAAAAAATTGGAATCAAGGGTATACATCACCATACCCAGCCTAAGTCACTACATCTTTATCAATTCTCTGCTTCTGCTCTAGCATCTATGGAGTATAATCCAACAATTTATGCCTAAAAATAAGTGGTACCACCATATCATCTTATCAAACTACACTGAAACTATGTGAATACATGGAAATATTAACACTGTATTATAGAGCTATAATTGGTATCTTGCATGTAATGTGTGGCCTGAGTTTATAGTAGCAATTAATATCGGGATCAAAGAACCTATCATGGCCTCAACCTGCTATCAAAGGAAACTGAGTAAAGGCCAATTGGGTACCAGCCTTGAGTAAAAGCTCTATTGCTAAGGATAGTAAAACAAGAAAAATGTCTACTAAGAAAAGCCATGAGTTATTTCAAACACTAATGAAAAGTAAATCAGTATTTTTCACTATTGGAGTTTTCACATTGTTAGATATGTTAGTACCAGCCTCACTACGATTATTGATTCTCATTTATATCTGTGTAAGTCTCCAAATAATAAACAAGACAGCAATACCAATTACAACCACAAAAGGGGCCATCTCCTTTACAGCTTACACTATAGACTAAGCACAATGCTGGGTGATTTTCATGTATTTCCTCTCCTTCATACAATACAAGGCAGACTAGCATCATCCCATTGACAGGCAATGAAATACCAGGGTGAAAAAGACAGAATGGTCATTCAGCTAGTCATCAGAAGAACTGAAAAATCTAATCGAAGTTATCCTAAAAGCTCTCACCCACAGACAAGCTGTCCTTTGGGCAGAATGGGAAGAATGAGGCAAAAGATGGGCTGGGAGGGGTGTATCTCCTCCCCCCGAGCTGCCTTCCTCCTGATGCTAATGTCTCTGTCACCAGCATTCCCTTTAACAACCCTGGCATGGCAGCCAATGACAGCAGCCAACACTGTCATCACTTCCAGGGTGCTTGTCAACAGCCAAAATAACAAAATCCACAAGAAGCTGTGACCTTGTGTGAGCCACACAGGAGGCCGAGTTAACCGAATGATATGACACCTGCTTTTCAAAACAAAGCCTCAAAGGTAATTCTCAGCACTCTCCGTCTGCCTTACAAAATTTAGTCAAACCACACAGAGAATAAAATGATGTGAATGTCCTTCTGTATAAGTTTTGCAGTTAAGGAATAAAGCTGCCTTGGCAGGCCAGGATATAGCCAGGCTGGAGGGGCTATATACAGAGAGAGTAGGCAGAGTCAGGGAGACACCATGTAGCTGCTGGAGAAGAAAGACTCCCGCCAGACCCTTACCAGTAAGCCACAGCCTCGTGCCAATACACGGATTAATAGAAATGGGTTAATTAAGATGCAAGAATTAGTTGATAAGAAGCCTGAGCTAATAGGCCAAACAGTGTTGTAATTAATATAATTTCTATGTGATTATTCTTGTCTGGGTGGATAGGAAACAAATGAGTCGTCTCCAATTACAACAAAACATTTCTTTTTCCTTGTGGTATTAGAAATTAAACTTTGTGAATACTAGGCAAGTACTCTATATTTCAACTGTATCCCCAGCCTCTCTCCTCTTTCTATTTTGAAACAAAGTTATGAAATTGCTCAAGCTGGCCTGCCTGGAGCCCATGGTATAACCCGGACAGGTTTGAACTTGAGATGTGTGGCTTCAGTTATGGCAGTAACTCAGGTTACAGGCATGTACCACCACATTCAGTCTGGATGTCTTAAGAAGCAGAGTTCTTGGAGACTTCGTCTTCTTAAAATGATTTAAACAAGGTGTTAAACTCAGTATTTTGCACTTTATAAAGTAATCTGGTGTGTTTGCACTGGAACCTAAGAGTATTAACTCTGCAGCTGGCTGCATGTAGGACTTTTCTTCTAGGTGTTTGTCCAACACTAACATACACAAGGATTACATCATTCCAAGAAGCCAAGTGGTCCTTGGGTTTCACCAATTCCCACAGTTCTCACTTAGGCCACCGAGGTTCACGCCATGACTCTGTATTTCCTTCCCTTAATATATATTTTTACAGGTTTCTTCTGAGATACCTCTCTGGCTCCATGTTTTCAACATTCCAATCAGCTATTCAGAAATAAATAAGTTATAGGGTAATGATACCACTTAATAATTCCTGGATACCAACATCATAAACCATCATATTAAAATGATAATGTGCTGAGCTTAGTGCTAAAAATTTCTCATTTCAAATACACAGATACAGAATGAAAAGTTAATCTTTAAATGACAAGAAATTGTTTTATTACTCATACTTGATAAAGGATGTATCTAAAATATACAAAATTGCCTGAGTATATGAATGGACAAAACAAATAGATATTTTACCAAGAAATAAAAACAATATCTAATAAGTATGCAAAATCATAATTATTATAAAATTTAAACTAGATATTATCACGCACCTACCATAATGGATAAAATTTAAAAAAATAAATATTTTCTGGATTACCTATAAATTTCTGGTTAAAAAATGTTTCTGCCACTGTTCTAGTTTGTTCCTCTGTTACAGTGATAAACACTGACCAAGAGCAGAAAAGCTTTATTCGAATGATAGATTACAGCCCATCATTGAGAAATATAAACAGGAACCTGGAGGCAGGAACCTAAGCAAAGACATGATGGTGGCAGAACACTGTTGAGTGAGTGGCTTGATCTTTGCATGCTCTCTCTGCTGCTTTGCTACATCTAATGCCTAGACCACCTGTCTGGGAGCAGCAGAGCCTACAGTGGGCTGTGCATTCCTACATCTAATTGTGATCAAGAAAAGCCCCAACAATATTCCCATGGGCCAATCTAATAATGGCATTTTCTCAACTAAGAACCCTTCATAACAGGTGTATCACGTTGACAAGATTTAGCCATCACAGCCACTTTAAAAAACAGATTTGCAGGGTTTTGCTGTGGGACAATGGTTTTTAATCCTGTAAACATTTGTTTCTCGTACTTGTTTAATAAAATGCTGATTGGCCGGTAGTCAGGCAGGAAGTATAGGTAGGGCAAACATGCAGGAAGTAGAGGTGGGCAATGAGAACAGGAGAATTCTGGGAAGAGGATTCTGCAGTCTGCAGTTGTGGTCTAGACACAGAGCAAGCAAGATGTGACTGCCTCGCCGAAAAAGGTACCAAGCCACGTGGCTAATTTAGACAAGAATTATGGGCTAATGTAAGTTATAAGACTTAGTAAAGAAGAAGCCTGAGCTAATGGCCCAATCAGTTTTTAAATAATGTAGACCTCTGTGTGATTCTTTGGGACTTAACGGCTGCAGGACCACATGGGACAGAAAACCTCAGTCATCAGGGTTTGTTTTACTTTTATATACATTTTGAACTGGGATCTCATTAGTTTCAAACTCACAATCCTCTTATTTCCAATTCCCAAGCGCTACAGTCACACATGTGCCAACAAGCCCGACTTGGTAATTTCATATAAAATAAACACAGCCATATCATGTGATCCAAAAGTTTCACTCTTAGGAATTACATTTCATCCTCATAGGAATAAAAACATATGTTCATACAAATTCTTGTCCATAAATGGTTTGGGAAGCATTGTTCATAATAGTCTAAAAATGGAAAAAAGCTCATGTCCACAAATAGCCAAAGATAGTATAGTCATACAATTGAACACTTCTGATAAATGAAAAAGGAGTGGAGCCCTGGGGAAATATGCTTAGTAAGTAAAGTACACGCTATACAACACAAACACCGGAGAGGGATCCTGTGCTGACTAGTTTCATATCAGCTTGACACAAGATAAAGTCATCTGAGAGGAGGGAACCTCAACTAAGCAAATGCCATCCTAAGATAGGAAGTGACGAAGCCAGTAAGCAGCACTCCTCCATGGCCTCTGCATCAGCTCCGCCTCCGGATTTCTATCCAGTCTGAGTTCCTTCCTTGGCTTCTCACAATGGGTTATGATTCAGGAAATGTAAGCCAAACAAACCCTTTCTTCCCCAAGTGCTTTTGGTCATGGTGGAACACCATGTCAATGGCCACCCTAGCGAAGACATCCCCAGAGCCCATTTTTAAGAGGGGGCTGTTGGGTATGCTGGCACATATTTGTAATCCCAGCACTGAGGAGGCAGAGTCTCGGAATCCCTGAAGCTTCTTGGCCAGTCAGTCTATCTGAATAGGTGAGCTTCAGGTGCAATGAGAGACACCATATCTACAAATAAAGGTGACACCAGAGTGACTTCATATGTGCAAGCCCATATGCACACATCCATACTAGCAAGCACTACACACACACACATACACACACACACAGAAAATCTATAAACAGGTCCTAAGAGACAACAAGCCTCAAAAACATGCTAAATGAAAGAAGTCAGGCACAATGGAATGGAGAGATTGCTTATTGATTAAAAACTGTTACTGCTCTTGCAGAGAACTGGATATGGGATTCTAGCTCTTATACAGAGGCTCACAGATGCCTATAACTCCAGTTCCAGAGGGTTCAACACCCTTTTCTGACTTCGGCAGGCTCTGTATGCATAGGGTACACATAAAGACACTCATCTCTCATACATAAAAGAAATAAGAATCTAGGTACACGGTAAGGTGGGATAGAAAGATGGGGAAAATTATGAAGCCATGGGGAGGAAAGGATCCCACCACAAAGGAAGCAGGTGAGACTCTTAGAGCTATGCATCAAGAACCCTAACTCATTGACACCATTTGCTTAAGACCTTTCTTCTTCCCCAGCCACAAACCTATATTTCCTAGGCATTCCACCAGAATCGCCATGTACAGAAAATGTCCTGTCCTAAAACCCTTTTCAAGTCTAATGGTTTTAACTTTTAATGTTTAATTTTTTTCTAGTTTCACTGCTTCAGATTATAATACCATCCAAGGCACTTCAGGACACACCTTATGATTTCATATGTCAAAGAAAGAGAGAAAAGTAAAAGACAGCAGTTCTTAGCAACCCATGGAGTCATGGCAAAACCACCCAAGTAGGGTATATGACTACTGATAAGATTCTTAATTTCCACTCACCCTGAGGAACTCAGTCTTTCCTAGAACGTTTCTCTCTTTTTAGAAAAAGAAAGAGACAGACAGACACCCAACTCTGCTTCATGGCCCATCTTAAAATTCTTTTCTGCTTTGAAGTCAAAGAGTTGGTTTATCTCAAGTTGACATCCTTAAAGCATCACATGAACGTCTGAGGCTGCCAAGGACAGCAGTGTGGACTTTGCCTCCACCCCAGCTGCCACTGAACAAAAGACTGCGTGTCTTCTGCTTCTCTGCCTAAAAATAAACACGAAGTATCTATAGAGCGCAAATTTATAAATACAGAAAGAACAGCAGTAATTGCCGAGACTGAGAGTGTCTACAAAAACACTTATAAATACTGGGAATGGATGGAGATTTTATAAAACTGAATTGTTCAGACTGGAACCAAACTCGGTGGATATAATTTCAGGCTACTCTTTTCTGTTGTAATTTTAAAAAGACTGACCAAAAGCAATTTAGGAAAGGACTTATTAAATTACCAGATTCAGCCCATCGTCAAAGAAACCCAAAGTAGGAACCCAAGGCAGGAACCTGGAGCCGGGAACTGCATTCGAGACCATGGGAGTTGTTCCTGTGGGCTGCTCAGCTACCTTTCCTCTACAACCCAAGCCCAGCTGCCCAGGGGTAGCACACCCCACAGTGGGCTGAACCTTCAGTTAGCAATCAAGAACTGCCCCGCAGACACCCTCAAAGGCCAATTGAATGGGGACAATTCTTTTTACTGAGGTTCCAGCCAGCATTAGCCATCACAGATATGTTGAAATAGAGTTTGATATTTTAATCATGTCTTTTATGTTCATACTCATTTTCAAACTGAATAAAAAAATATGTAAGACCAAAATATGCAAATGTTATCAAGAGAGTCACGCAGAAATAAAAAGGGTTGCTATGTTTGATATTTTCCCAACTCGTTTCAGCTTCATCCATCCTCATCTACTTGAATTATGGAAAGAAAGTCAGCCTGTTATCCAAATATTTCATAAGAAGGATCATGAAGAAATTAATAGAAGTAACTAAATTCAAATGTAATTATAATTCAATTTACCAAAATCAGAACACCATTTGATGAAGTTTTAAATTGCTTTTGCTCCCAGTTCTTCAAGATGCATCACGCTTAAAATTAACAAGTTAAGTTGAATTTATTTTTCCCCAAAGTTCACAGGTTAATTCCAGAGAAATTAAAAGCTGTCGGAAAGATCATTGTTTCTGATAACATGTGCAGCCTCAGACAGAATCTCAGCGACTCCCTTCCTGGAAGCAAACAATTAGCGCCACTTTTGAAAACAGGATGCACCGTTTTGTCACAGCCAAATCACTCTCATCTTGTAAACCTGAAACTTAAATTTAGCATTGTAACGAACCGTACATATAACTTCACTGGATATGGAAAAGCCCCTTTCGTGGCTAAAGATGCTACTGAAACTAAACTCCATGAGCCAGACCAGTGTTAGACAACAGCGGGTAAATGTCACTGTCAACAAGGATCTTATGGCCTGGCAGGGAAAGCACATCATTCTCTATGAAATACGGTCGCCCCTTACTCTCCTAACTGCTTAATACATTTATAAGAAGACTCTGTGCAGTGGTAAAATTTCTATATAGCAAATGATTTTAGTCCTATTAAAAGTGAGGGCCATGTTACACTTTGGTGGATTTACGTAGTTACTGTCCCATAACGATGATATCGGTATGCTTTAGCACATTTTGTACCCAGCAGAAGACAAATCAAAGGGTCCCCGCAGGCCATGCTTTAATGCCTGGCCTGATGACAGCTGCCTTGGGTGAAAATGAACTACATCTATAAACTGAAAATCTGCGACTTCAAAACAATTTAATTGCTTAACTGTGTCTATTAAAATTGGAATCACTGGATCCATGAAAAGGCAGCTTGGGAAGTGGGGGGAACCAAATGCATTTCCACAATGGCTCCAATTAAAGGCAAATAACTTACGTCAACCAAAGTCTCTTCGTCTGACCTCAGTGAGGACAAAAGTGTCTGTGGACTCTTGCTTGGGGCTGAAACAAAGATCCAGTCCTTCCTCCAAGAAGCTGGATGCACACTATAATGTTACTGCCATATTAGGACCTCAACTCTGCCTTTTTTTTTCTACTTCCTGTAATCTGTAAAAAGCATTCGGTTTAAACACAACTGCTTGAACACTGGCAAACAATGTGAAATTCTGAAAAGTTGAGTTGCATCTCCATGTATCAGTGAGATATTCAGAGCATCTGTCAGTTGAGCTCAGAGGAGGGGACTGCTGGCTGGTCAGTGGAGAGGGGCATTTACAGCCACGTCTCCAGTGCCCTGCTGCCCAGAACCCTAGCTATTCTGAATAAACTTAGAGGAATACAGATTTCTTGGCCTCTCTCTTCACAGACAGTAGCCTGAAGACCACAAACAGCAACAATACACTAACTATTGTTCTTCTGTTCTGCAGTTAATCTGAAAGACACTAAAACATCTTAGCCTTCCATTTCTAAAACTGGGTCATTCCTGATGCCGAATGCAGAGATGTCTCAAACCCCAGTATTTATTATGTAAACAAAGAAACAAAAATACCACCCTCCCCTCTCAATGGGCTGGATGACTCCAATGAAATCCTATAAAGGAAAAGACCTTGGTCAAGGGCTGCACTTCTCCATGTCTGGAGAACGTTGGAACTTTCTGCTGTCTCTGGTCTCCACAGAGCCTCACTGTGGTCTGTGTGGATCTAGACATCAGGAACGTTTTCACTCAGTCATCTCTGTGCCAGGGACATAGAATGTGCTAGGCATTAGTGGAGGAAAGGAGAAACACACGTCACCAAGCGTTGATTTGTGTTTAATAGTAACAATACTCACGAAACTCAAAACAGATACATTTTGTGGGATTTTTTTTTTGAGTCTGGAACTTTGGGAAAATATTATTGTGACGTCCAAATCAAAAACATTAATAGCAGTCCTGCAGTGTTGGTTCAACCATGCATAGACAATCCATGCCACCTTCTCTTTTGAGAAGCACTGAGGTGGTGGGAACTGAGATGAAGCAGTCACATAAAAGGCCGTATGTGATACTTGAGGGACTCAGTCTCTGGAAAGCTATGGGAAACACTGACTTCTGTCCCCTTATCTTGGGACAGCAAGTACATTTCAGAGTCTCCACACTGCTTCATATTCACAACTGTGTAACTCCAAAAAGTGGCAAATAATCATAATAAAGTTATTATTGCGTCAGGTTGGGTCAGGCTGTACATTTGACTACTTCCGTGTTTACACGTGGCTCCTAGCACTCTTAAGATGGTCCTTCCTGGTAAAGAGAGGAGATTTTGAGAAAGGCAGGAAGGTAACAGAACATGCCATAGAAAAGCAGAAAGAGGTAGCCTGATGGTGGAAAGACGAGGACTGTGGGAGGAAAAGCAAGGGTAAAAGCCACAAAGAGGAAGCCAAAATGAAATATGAATGAAAATGCTTTGTATGTTGCCTTGTATGCTAGTTTAGAAATATAAAAGTAATGGGAAAGACCACTCTTCAATTGTTTCATCTTCATTTTTTTCCCAGAATTTACAGAACAAAGATGGGCTCAGATAATTTTCCAGTCCTAAGCTGCTTGCCAGCAAGCACTTAATTCATTGTAGGTTTTTCCCAGTATAATTCAGCACACAGCATCTACTTCCTCAGGCTGATATATGATCACTAATGTGGTATTGTATTAAAAGCTACACAGGATATACATGCTCAAGACCCAAAATAACATCTATGCATTGCACAGTCTAACCACAGCAGGATGGGGTTTAAAAAAAAAAAAAAAACTCTTAAAGGGATCGCAGACAGAACTTAATGCTGGCTGGTAGGATGACCTGTGTCTTAAATACACCGATAAATAATGCATTAGTAAAACTGAAGCTAATGCGCCACTTCAATTTGTTTCAAGGGAAAGTCACTTACTTTTAACTGATTTCAAAGCTACTAGGTCCACTGAGTAAACAAAGAACTGATGCCAATCAGTGTGTTTTACAACCATTACGAAAGAAGCTTGAGAAGGACAGCTGTATCAATAAGAGATGTTTGCTCAGTTCCTAAGGTCCATGAGTTATCACAACAGCAAATGCTTTAGTGCCCCGTGCAGTGACTTTTAAAATAAGACCCTACACACTCACACACACACACATACACATACACACACACTCACGCACGCACGCCTAATACACATGTTCAAGTAGGTTTAGGGAAAGGCACAGACCCTTGATATATATTTTTTAGTTAAAAAAAAAACATATTCAAAGCTTGCAGTGAAAATCTCAGCTTAATTCCTGAGTCTAGCATGTTGAAGTGTCTATGTGTGGTGTATGTTTGACATGCGTGTGATGATATGTGTGGGGTGTGTGTTGGGAGGTGTATGTCTATTATGTGTGTGCTATTATGTTGCTGTGTGTATTTATATGTACATATGCACGTGCATGTACATGTGAATGTGTATACTGTATGTGCATATATGCATGTGGTATGCATGTGTGCGCGCGCGCGTGTGTGTGTGTGTGTGTGTGTGTGTGTGTGTGTGTGGTGGATGTGCATGGTTCATGTGACTACCCAGGTTCACAGGCAAGCAAAGGACAAAGCAGAACACATACTCTTTCTTGATGCCTCCAAACACTTTATCTCCTGAGGCCGAGTCTCATTAAATTGGAGACTCCCTAATTTGTCTAAGTGGCTGGCCAAGAAGCTCTCTGGAAGATCTCTCTCTGACCGCCTCCAACACCCAAGGCTGGGATTATGGGAGGCCACACCCAGCTTTTCACAAAAGTACCAAGGATTCAGACTCAGGTTCTCACATTTGAACAGCAAGCACTTTTTTTCCACTGAACCAACTCTGCACCCCAACTTGCTGAGTATTTTCTAGCCACAGAAAACCTCTCCATTTGTTGCTCTTCTCATATGACTGCAGTCTGTGACACTGGGGTGTCTAAACTACAATACTGTACTGTTGTCGCAGTCCATGACATTTCCACACCCTTAATGCAGCTGGAGAGAGAATGGTGACATATGCAGAAGTCTATTCATACCACTTATGTTCATTTCACTGTCCATAATTTATGGTTGAAGCACATAAAAGACAGTTGTCTCGTAATCGCAAGGTTGTATTATACAATTACCTGAGTTTGTTGTTCACTTCCCAAACTTGAAGAGATGAATGGTTTGGTCTAGGAATTCAATATTTCAGTATTGCTTTCTGACATTTTTATCCAAACAAATTTAAATGCTTTAATCTAAGAGCAAATTATCCTTGTCGAAGGTGAAGACTTTGTTTTCTTTTGGTAATGGTAAATATATGTGTGTGTCTGTATAAATATAACTAGGCAAGATTACACAGAGATCTATGAACTATTTCTAACTATGATTTAATCTCACAACATAAACACTTATGAAAAAGAAAATAAGCAGTAAAAAATGTTAATGGCCTTAATATCAACTCCATGTATTCATAGTGAATGACCAGAAAGTATCGTAGTTTGCTCCACAGAACCTGTCCTGAGAAGAACATGTATTTTTGGTTTCCTCTCTGGATTCTTGTTTCTCCTGGATTTCCTGGAATTCTGGATTTCCTATAGCAAAGGAACCCCTTCTTTTCAAATGTGAGTGATCAGTTAACCCCATGGGAATTGTAGATGATTTAATCCTGGGAAGGTAGGAACTCCTTACACAGCCAGTATTTGAGAGTCTTCGGCAGAACTCTAGATGCAATGTCCTGGTACACCACAGGTGAACACAACCTGTGTGCACCAATACTACACAGCAAAGAATGAAAGCCTTATATTAGCTCAATAGGTAAAATACTTGATGCGCAATCATGAGGACATGAATTTAGATCCCCAGAACTCACAAAGCAGTCATAGTAGCATGTATTTATAACCCAGGCACTAGAAATGCAAAGTCAGGAGGAACTCGTGGGCTCATTGGCCAGGCTAGCCGAAACAGCCAGCTTCAGCTAGATGAGAGGGCTTGTATTCAAAACAAAGTAGAGGTTCCCATTGGGGCTGAGCTCCCCATAATCTGTTAATCTTTGCATTACAACCAGTTGTGGTTTTCTGTAATTGGTCTCTGTTTGCCGCAAAGAGAAGGTTCTTTGATGAGAGGTGAGAGCTATACTCATCTTTAGGTAGAAGGATAGATTTTAGAATGTAGTTAGGTATTAAGCTGATCTAATAAAGTGGCAATCGTAGGTTTTCATCTAAAACCCAAGCTCTCAGTAGCTTTGGGTAGCTGGCTAGGTTTATGTACTAGGCATGATTTCCCTTCTATTTAGTTGGCCTTCACTTCAATTTGATACTTGTTGGTTGCTGCCAAAATATGAGTGTCCCTATTGCACCTTTGGATATCTTGCCTTGCTAGTTACAGTTCATAGGAGCCATCGCTGATTAAGGCTATTGTTTCCCTCCGCTTATATAGTACTTTCCGGTATTATTTTTGAAAGCTGAACCATAGAAAGGAGGCTTTCAGGTTAGTAAGCCTTGAATCGTTTGAGTCCTGTGTCACAAGTGCGCTACGTCTTCAGCAGTAGGACTTGTCCTTCAACCACTGAGAGACAACTAAGGGGCAATAATGATAGTCTATACTTTTAGGGGAGTCACTTGAAACTACCCTGACCAACAACTCAGAGGTTTCTGATAACTGGTACTGGGGTTTTGGTACACAGTTTAGGTAGTTAGCACCAGTCAGCATAACTTAATCTATGTGTGCATGTGTGTGTGTGCGCATGTGCACATTTATAAGTATATAAAACATACTTCCTAGAGGTTTTTTATTAAACATCCATGGTATGATTTGTTTCTTCTTCCCCTTCGGTATTGACCTCCCTCTCCTTCCCTATTGATTCCCCGCCCCCACCCTCTCCAATTAGAGCCCCCCATTTCTGATTTTCTCATTTCCCCCTTCATAAACCCTGTATCCCACACTCCTATGGATCAAGGAATTTTGTGCAAAAGGGAGTGGAAAGATTCCAAGAGTCAAAAGACCAGAAAGTCAGCTGTGGGATTGTTTCTTCTAAAAAATAACAGACACCTCAACAATATAGCTGCCTAAACAAGAGCTGCGCATTGACAACATCAATAGACACACTAACACAAAGTGGGGAGCCCTCACAGGGCCCCACCCTAGACAAAACATTACAAGCAACTAGTGGCTGTTGAGAGAGGGGGATTAGACCTCTACAAGGATAAGCCTCTGCTGTGATGTTTTGTGCTCTTTTAGCCTTTTGAGGGCCCCACCACCCAGCTCCCAAATAAATCACACATGGAGGCTTATCCTTAATTATGAAAGCCCAGCCTTTGTTTGGTTTGTTTCTTGCCAACTTTTCATAACTTAAATTATCCCGACTACCTTTTGCCTCTAGGCTTTTATCTTTTCTTACTTCTGTATGTCTGACTTTTACACTTACTCTAAGCATGGTTGGGTGACTGAGTGGCTGAGTGGCTGACCCCTGATGTCCTCCTACCCTTTTTCTCTCATTGTTCCTCTTCTTCCTTGCTTCTCCTTCTGTTTATACTCTCTGCCTGTTAGCCCCACCTATCCCTGTTCCTGTCTCACTATTGGTCATTCAATTATTTTTTAAGACCATCAGATGTTTTAGACAGGCACAATTTCACAGTTAATCAAACGCAGCATAAACAAAAGTAACACACTTTAAAATAATATTCGTCAACAAGCCCCCTACCTAGTTATCCAGTACCAAGTGCTCAGTCCTGAAATCATAAACACCAAACAAACTCATCAGGTTGTATTTACATATTTATGCATTTGCATAATATAGAGAGAAACACGTAATTTTTTAAAGGTTGTCAGTTTGAGATAGAATGATGTGCGAGGGACATGGGAGGAGTGGAGGTGTTGGAGGAAAGGAAGGGAACCAGGGCATACAGTTACGGTTTACTTAAAAGATTTTAGTAAAAATTAAACCTCCCGCCCAAAAAAAACTGACATCAAAAACAGAGGAAGGCACTGATGCTCACTCTACCCCCACATGTCCACACAGAGACAGGCACTCAGCCATACACCACACACACACACACACACACACACACTTTAAATTTTTTTCACTATTCTAGATACATCTCATTATTCATTAGTGAGGATGTGTATCTTCAGTCTGGGTACCATACTGAAAACCCAGTAATGATAATCAAACACTGTGGCTCACCTACAACCGAGCCCTGGCAAGCTAACAAGTTAATTCACCTGCATTATAATGACCTTACAAGTTGGGCTTAAAATCTAGGATTTAGTAATACGTTGCTCTGCTCGAAAGCCAGAAAATCCAAATATGCTTCTCTAATCGCACAACAATTGAAAATAATATGATCTGCACTGGTAACATCCTCTAAGTTTCACGCTGCTGTTGGCTCCTCAGGCTATTACCACTTCAGACAAAATGGGGGCTGTCTGAACAGTGAGGGATCTTCAGTCTTTGATGTTCTGCGTCAGACGGGGGAAGGATGCAGACGGTATCCTCTGCAAACCTCAAGCTGCAAGCCCTGGAGCAATGCCAAGGAGACATGGGCATTAATGAGTTATTTCCTATTGTTTCTCTTTCTATGCCAGTACCTTATAATTATGCAGACTACTAAAGGGACAATTTAAAATCTAATCAGGATTAGGAAAAATCCTTACATTATCTTGTTTTTTTTTTTAAAACCCACTTTTTGTTTTAGAATGTGCTTAACTAAGCCTGTGTAGAACAAGCCTCACCCGCCCACCATAAATCAATTTGAGTCTACTTTGTCTTTCGTGTTTCTTTATAAGATCCAAATAAAGTGAGTTAGAAACTGACTTCCCCCTATAGATTAAGTCAGACCTTATAAGTTTATATGAAATTGATGAGATGGCTAAAGCAATACCACCTTTTAAGGTTGTAGCTTTCATATGCATTTTCTTCACGGGAATGGGTGCACGATATTAAATTATGTTGCTAGAAAAATGCTTATATCTAATGTAGAATATTAGATCCTTCAATGTCTAAGTGTCAGAAAAAAACCCACTTTCATAACCAATTTTACACACTAAATCAAATTCAACAAAGTATGCAGACCTTTGAATTGATTTTGTAGTATGCACCTAGTGAAATTCCAAAATTATACCACCATAATCTTTAAGACCCATCTTTCAAACTATTTCCTTCGTTCAAAACTTAGAAAATTCAAGTATAAGGCTATACATCCTGTTACATAATATTGACACATATGCCTTGGGGAAACAATACTTGCTCATAATAAAAATTATGAATATATTAAAGTTATTCAAGAACACATTTCTATTTTCAGATAACTCATTGCTTATTGTTTTACACATTTTAATAAGATGAGAAGCATCTTTCAGATTTGTTTCCTACTTAAAATATGTTACAACATTTTCCCCTTAGTTATATTTGTCAGCCTTCATAATTCCTATACATTTTCTCTTATGGATTTGTGATCATTTTATCATTAATACTAATTTATGAGTATTTCAGTTATCTGCTATTATAGAATATTATTTTAACCAGGCAAAGATGTGTTATATTTGTTTATGCTGCAGAATATTACTTTAACTGTGTAAAGGTGTATTACTTTTGTTTAGTTGCATTTTTTAATTATGAAAAGATGTGCTGCATTTGTGTTTCACTTTGCCATCCTAAGGTACCTGATCAATCTAATAAAGACCTGAATGGTCAATATGTAGGTAGAGAAAGGACAGGTGGGGCTAGCAGGCAGAGAGAATAAATAGGAGGGAAAACCTAGGCTCAAAAAAAATAACGAGAAGAGGAAGAAGAATGAGAGAAAGAGAAGAGAACAAGGGAGACATCAGGGGCCAGAAGCCAGGCAGCTGCCAGCCAGCAGACATGAGAAGCAGTGAAAGTAAGATATACAAAGGAAAGAAAAGTAAAATTCCCTGGGGCTAAAAGTACGTAAAGAGAAACAGATTAATTTAACTTAAAAGAGCCAACCAGAAATGTATAATTAAGAAATATAGGTTAGTAGGTAGCCACCTATAATAATCAAACTTGTAGTCATATTAGGTATATTTTCATGGTTAAACAGATAGATAAAATGATAGATAGTTAGATAGATAATCTTCAGACTCTTCAAAGATCTACAGAATATGATATTTAAAATGTTTTGTTAACATAGGTCTTTTCATGAGAGTGAGACAGGTCTGGTCCTGGGAGCACCAATTTACTTTAGAGATGATAGGCATCCAAGAACCTCCATACGGATTTTGTTTCCTTTGTGGCAAGATTAGCCACTGGGCAGAGAAGTTGCTCTTGCCTTAACTGCTGACAGTATGCTGTACAAAGTGTATGAGCAGGACACACACAAAAAGTGACTGCCAAACTTTGCCAAGACAAAGAGAAACAGGCCTTCAAAATTCCTGCTTCATAGAAAAGTCTTCCAGAAATTTTTCAGGACACAAAAGAAAGAGACTAATGAACTTTTGGCAAGATAGGACAGTCCTTCAAAAATTTCTGCTGCACAGGAAAACCTGCCAGATGTTCTAGGCCTGTAGGCTGAAGACTGGATTCACCAATTGCAGAGGAACTTTGGGTGACTGTCCATGATGCCAGATGTCTGTCATTTCTATAGATTTAGAAGTGGCTTCCTGTATACTGTACCTCCTATTTACTCAAGTAATAGTATATCCTTCTGGGGTCTTTGATGGAGTTAAAAGTTAGTGATAACAGTTGTTTTCCTTAGTTATAATAGAAGGCAAATGAGGTACAGAACTTTGGACTAATCAAGATAGGATGAATAATGAAGTATTTTCTTTGAATTTGCCAAAAAACAAATGGACTGGACATTGTGAATGTAATCTTTACCTGATAAATGTTTTGAGGGTATATAGCTTTACTATATTAAAGTTAAAACCCATTTTTATTTAGACAGAAGGGGAAATGTTGTGGAATATTATTTTAAGTAGGCAAAGATGTTACATTTGTTTATGCTGCATTTGTTTAATTTGTTTAATTATGAAAGATGTGTTTCAGCTTGCCTGCCTAAGGCACACAATTAGTCTAATAACAAGGTGAGAAGCCAATAGCTAGGCAGAGAAAGGATAGGCAAAGCTAGCAGGCAGAGAGAATAAATAGGAGGAAAAATTTAGGCTCAAAAAAAAAGAGGAGAGGAAGAATTATTTGAAAAGAAGGAGAAAATGGGGGCCACACCTGGGGTCAGAAGCCGGGCAACCACCAGCCAGCCAGACATAGAGACAGAAAAAAGTAAGAAAAAATAAAAAGCCCCAAGGAAAAACGTAGGTGAAGAGAAACGGGTTACATTATAAGAGCTAGTAGTAAGAAAAAAGCTAAGCTAAGGCCAAGCATTCAAAACTAATAATAAGTCTCTGTTCCGTGGTTTGGGAGCTGGTTGGTGCGCCCCCCCCCCAAAAAAAAAGCCTGGCCTGAGCACCTTATTCTTGCACACCCTGGGAATTTTACCTTTGGCTGCAGATGCATGAATGGCCATGCTGATGAGCCAGTGTCATCTGCAAGGCTTAGGCTTCCTGCTTCTGACAATACCAGTTTGTGAAACTGTCCCATCCTCAAACTTTTGTCATGAAGTATTACTTATCTGTTGTTCCAACTTTGTGTCAGCATTTTAACACACATTATTCCATTTCCTGCTCTCAACACAATCCTACAAACTTACTGCCATTACTTTAAAAAGATAAGTTATGGGTTTTAGAAAAGTCAAGTAAGAGCAAACTTTAGGGAATCCCATTACTCCATTTCTACTGCTCCTAGTATAATAGTACATTTGCCAACCCATTCTGGGCTCTTAGCTAAACTTCTAAAATTTATGCTGCCAGTCACCTTAGGATGTTCCCCTCTCAAAGAGGACTGAGAAGTAGTCTCAGAATATCTGTTTGGCAGGTATCTAGAAAGGACACCCTATTTTCTTTACTGTGTAAGTAAAGGGTCTGAAGAGATGGCCCAGCAGCTAAGAGCGCTTGTTGCTCTTCCAAAGACCTGAGTTTGGTTCCCAGAACCTTTGTTAGCAGCTCACTACCAAAGTAAATCCAGCTCCAGAGAATCTGACATCCTATTCTGACCTCAGCAGGCACCCGCCTGTAATGAAGTGAAACTCCTTCTAAAGGTAAGATTAGAAGATGGCTGAAAGAGACGCTCTTATTTCTTCCAGATTCTTTAAAGAAATTCTATCTGCTACTTACTCTTGGGGAAGTAACTCCACTAGAGCACTTGACCTTGGCACTCCTGCATTAGGAGACCTTCTTAGCCTCTACCCTCTGCAAGCTGTAATAATGGAACTCATGGAAGCAGCCTTGGCTCACCACCCTAGGCTTGCATTGCTGTTCAAGAACAAGGTTCTGGATCTTCTGGATGCCAGCAATCACCAAGAGTTAACCAAACATCCATATTTGCTGCATCAATTTATTAAACACATGATTAAGCAAAACTATATTGGCGTCTTCAACTGGTTTAGCAAAGGACTTATTGGGATCTTCAGGACATTTGCATGTCCTAGATCCCTAAAACTAAGCCGTCTATGTTCCCCCAGGTATTTTACACATCAAAATCCTCTCATTCCCCAGCCATGACTAGAACTCAGAAAACAATGTTTTGCGAGATTGAATCCAAGTCATGGAATCACTCCTTAATGATTTGAAGCACCTTGCTTTTTCAATCACGTGAGAATCAAATTGATGATTAAGTACTAATTGAAATTAACCTGTCTTACATTCATTAGCATGACCCTGAATAGGTCAAGAAATTATAATGTGTGGAAGTTATTTATACCATAATTCCATACATGATCTGTTAGCAGCAGAATGAATCCTTTGGCATTTAAATACATCGCCATGAAATACGATTTCAAAATGAACACAGCGATGTGGTACCAACAGTATTGTAGTGTCTTAATACATTACTATCTACAATTTTGTTATAAGGCTAATTTGGAGTACAATTTACATAACATATTTGCAGTACTAAAATTTCTCTTTTTCAGATGCAATCCAAAATGAAATATTATAGCCCTACTGAATACAGAGATGCTAACTAGGCTGAGATTTCTTTTACTCTACAAGACTATTCTTCCATAATTTGAAAGAAATTAGACTTACATATAAGTATCAATAAATCTGCGCAACTTCTTAAGGAAATCTACCCTCAGTGTGTGAAGGGATCTAAGAACCAAATAGGATGATGAAGGTATCTTAGATTAACCACTGAACAGTTTCAATCACTGTTTCCAGCTGAAAAGCCTCAAATGCAGGCTACCTCTCCAAAATCGACATGTTGTATCCACATTAAAATATCTCAGTAAATTTTCGTAATTCAAAAAAATTAATAGTCTTTTGATTTCTTTTATCAGTCTGTTCATGAGGAAGTGATTTAATTGCTACAGCTTTACATCATTATGATGTTTCCAAAATGAGAACTTTGTATTTCATGTCATTAGCACCTAGAATTATGCTTAGACTGCAACAAAAGTCTTTGTTTTTTTTGAACAAATGCACAGGTGTCTTATCAATAAAACAACATTGTATTAGTAATTAGCATGGGGTTGGGATAGGAAGATTAGAAAATATATAGAATCTAAAGGCAAGATAAAAATACAGAGTTCCTGAGCAGGGCCATGATAACACAGAAATTAATACCAACAATCAATAGATGGAACCGCAAGAAAGTAAAAGTCCTCTCTATAGTGAAGAATGCCAACATCGGAGCAAAGAGGAAACATGCAGAACGGAAAAAGCATTTACTAATTATACATCTGATGGAGGGCTAGTATCTAGAGTGAACGAAAATCTCATATAATTGAGCATCAAAAAAAACAACCCAATTAAAAATGGGATATAAAAGTAAACAGAAAGTTCTCAAAAGATAAAACACTAATGACTGAGAAACACTTGAAAAAAATGTTCAATATCTTTGACCAGCAATGCAAATTAACTTCTTTGAAATTTCATGCTATCCATAGACTCCAAACACCACAAGTTATTGTCAATGCTATAGGTTACCCTCCACACCTTGACAGTGAGACCCTATTGCTGAAGATATACACATGTCATCAAACATGGAGAGATCTAGCTGTTACTCAACTAGAAGCACCCTTCTACCGCATACTGTCAAAGTGCTAGAAAATGCTATACACACAACTGGAGTAGAAATGTAAGAAGCATCAATCTCACCCAGCTATGGAACCCTATAATCTACAACAGTGAACTTCCTGCAATTATATATCCACTGGTACAATAGTGGCATGAACCTTTGCTTGGTTATTTTTTTATTGGACTTAAGGCCCACTCTATGAGAATGAAGTTAACACTTCATATTGTTAATGATGCCAAGATCCTAAGGCTATATATCATGAGCCTAGGGGAAATCCTAGTATTACTATTATTGTGCTAAATGGACATACCAATTAAACAACTCCTAATGACATATTGCTGTACCCATCCTTCAACCCTCAGCCAAGAAGCTTATTCTTATGGGAGATGGTAATTAACTCAGAGACCCACAACTAGACAACATGAAAGCAAGAAATGTTGGAATGTTAAGCCCAGAATGGAACATCTTTATCACAGTTCTCCTTCCCTCAAGGTGAAGAGATCTATGCAGAAGAGTGGGTGTAAAGACTGTGAGAGGTGGTGGACAATTTCAAGGAAACAGCATTTTCTAGGCATAACAGGGCAGATGTACGTATGAAAATTTAAGATGATTGCTACTTAAATCTTAGGTTATTTTATCTCTTTCACTCCTCAAGTTCTATCTTGTCTGGAAGAAATATTCTTTTGTTAAATCTTTCCTCATACCACTCTTTCTTCTTGGTAACATATTTAAAATCACATATACATTTTGAAAGCCTTTACAGGTAGGCAGAAGGGTGCAATTCTGTAATCTGAGCAGTCAGAAGGCTGAAGTAGGAGAATCCCAAGTCCAAGGCCAGTCTGTGCTACATACCAAGATACTCTCTCAAACCAATTATATAACAAGCCTTGGCTAAGTATTCCCAAACCATCATTCAGAAAACCGGAACCTCTTGTACCCCACACCACACAGAACCAAAGAATGATCTTCAGAGTTTTAGCTAAAAGTCAGGGGATGTGACTCAGGCATTCTCTTCTCATGGCTTTTTACCTCCACACCCACAAATGGCACTGTTAAATAACAATGGGGCTGTGAAAGCCACTGTACCATATGGGGCTTTAAAAAGCTAACCTTTCCTCCAGGAAACCAGCCTTATAAAACTACTATAAAGAAAGACTTGTCTTTAAGCACACCAGAGGGGCACAGTCTCAGAGCTTAAAACAGAGAAAATAACAACAGTGTGAAAATCTTAGAGAGAGAAAAGCATGAGTTTTAACAGGATCAAATCGGAGAGCTTTACTTCTATGCCAATGAGAGCAATAAGCCTATCACTCATTTATCTCTGAGGACTAAAGGTGGGAAGCTATGTTTTCCAAAGTAGATGAAGCCCACATGACCACATCTAGGTAATGTCCTCAGGAAAGATTACAGGATATGCTCAGTAAAACTCTACTAGAAATTAGAAAGTGCTAAATTTAAAAGCAGTCACAACAACACTCATTGACAAGCAACACAAATCCCGGCAAAAGAAACACAAAGATCACCACACATCTAAGTCTTGGAAATGGAACCGAAGCAGGTCAGCAGAAATAGCGGCTCCTTAGCATGTCATGGAGTTCCACTCATTCACAAGTCTCCGTTGGCCTTCCATGAAACAATCCCAGCCATCCTCCAACAAATTTACACTAGCTTCTTCTCCAACCCCTGCTCCAACTGTGTTTTGCAGGCAGCTATGTTCTTATGTTCTGATTTATATGATATTTCTAAAAGGTCCATACGAGTCCATGCTGGTTAGACAAACAACCGTGAACTAATTTGGAAGCCCCCAAGGTCTGCGGAAGGAATCTAAAACAAATGGGATGAACGTAGTAGCTGGGATTCACTGGGAAATTGACAGAGTTGGCCTGCCTGAGCCCAGACGAAAGGAGGAAGTTGAACAGTTTTCTCCTCACTTGGCATGGTTTTTAGGCTGAATTATTTTTCCTACCAGAGCCATGATCTCTGCCCATCCAAGAGGTGCCTGTACCCTAAGAGTATATGAGGACACTATTCCCTGCCAAGGAACACCAGTTTATTGGAGAACCCCTGCAGAATGATGTCTGCAGGGAAGATGGACTGCTCCATCCCACAACATGGGGATACACTCTGGACAAGGAAGAAAGCAGAAAAACCGATGTGTTGTAGCCTTTATCCAAACATTACCTCAGGTTCAAGAGCCAAATTTTCACTTACATGATGTAGAAAACATCCACAATGATGGATTTACGAAGCACTTTTTGGAGTACATCACTGCCTTGCTGTTTTGTTTTTCCTTTAACCAAATCAGGCTTTTATTAACAAATAAATAAATATATATAAATATAAATTAAAAATTTTTAAAAAGCATCACTTCTCCATCTTGATTAGAATCCTTGACCATCTGGTTAGAATCAGAAGTCATATTACTAAGGACACAAAAATCAATGAGAACCCCAAACATTACAGGGTGCACTTGATGCCCACACCCATCTTAACTCCTTTTCAGTATTTAAAGCATAAAACATAGATGATTCTAGCACTCTTGCTCCCGTTGTTAGAGCTGCTGTCACGGCAGGTAACCTCAGTTCTACTGTCTTGAGTTTTCCCTCAGCCTCTCACCTACATCTTATCCCCAGAAGCCTTAGAAAAGAAAGGCATCTGTTGCTCTTGATCCCATGAAGGGCTGTTCAGTTTGACCTAACAGGATGTCAGTTTCATACACTACACACTTTATGGTATCTTGTCTTAACTTTGTTTTCTAAATGATTTTTTAGAGGAATATATCAAGATGTGTGCTGCATTGTCAAGAAACAGGCATCTTCATTTTATACACTTAGGAGATTTTTACAATCCTTACTGGCAACATTGAGTGAAACAAAAGTTTAAACCCCTCCTTCTGTGGGAGCATATTCCGCTCCTTCAGCCAATAGCATTTAAGATACCAGCCTACTTGGGCGTGGTCTCTTATACTGTAAATGCAGCTAAAAAGCTTGCACTAGCTCTTTTGCTTCCGGCTTTCACTTCCGGCTGCTAGACTCTGTTCCTGTCTGCACAGAGGACTGTTATCTAGGACTGTTATCTGTAAGTTTCCCTTAAATAAATAACCCTTTACTGTTGATAATTCTGAACTGGTGTGGGATTATTTTGTGACATCCACCATCACCCACCCCTCAAAAAATTCTGGCATCTGATAAAGTGAACTTAGAGTCTGCTGGCTGAGGGAACTTTCAAGGCCACTTTGCAGAGGGAGCTTCATACTAGATACTTGTTTTCCTTTACTTTCGGGATGGTAAAAGCAGATTTTCAGTTGGTTTTTCTGGAAAGCCTTCTTTTTGGCTTCTACTATACAACCACACAGCCCAGAAGGAAGCTACATTAAAATCTCCACTGTAAATACTGTCTCCTCTTCCATTATATTTATGAATTATTAAGTAATTAAATCAGGAAGTGAATGCTGAGCACTCTTGAACCACGCACCAGTCTGGAGAGCAGGGGACCTATAGACAAAAGCAGGCCAGCCATCTCTGGAGCATGCATGATTTTCATTCCCTGGACTATATGTTGACTGACAAGTCACATAGTTCCATCTTGAACTAAACACCAAACACATGCCAAAACCTACAGACTATAAACCCACCCTCAAAAAAGCTATCATTAACACATTCTTTCCTGCCAACTTCATTGCTGTTTTGGCTTTATTCAAAGCAGAGTCCAGGAAGTTTCAGACTCCAGTTAGCCTAACCAACAAGATACACACAAATAGTAACCTGTGTGGAGAATGTCAAGAACCTTCCACTCATTCTCACAGTATTACTACCTTGTAGCAATAAAGAAAACTTCCCTGGGACCTGTGGTAATATTGATAAATGTGACTCTGCCCAGAGCTGGGAAGTTCTGAAAGATCGCCTGAATCTTTCAATTGTGTCAATGCCTCCTCCTCCATCTCTTACCCGCATCCCTGCATCTTATGTTCTGTCTACAGATTGAACCTTTGTTCACATTTTTGAATTTTCATTAAATGATACCTTTGAGTTGAGCTGTCTTCCCAGCTAAGGTCAAGTATATTTTCTTTGATTCCTACTTAGAAGGCACATTGAAAGATAAGCCTCAATAAGATTAAGATGTGAAGTTATTCAAAGGAGATTTCATTTAATTAGATTTTTTGGACTTTGAAAAAGAAAATGTATATTTAGCATGATGAAATGGAAAGGCTCTATAAAAAGCTACACACAATAATTTTTATAAAGGTTCACCAGGTGTATCATAATTAAGTCATCTCTGCTTGTACTATCATGGAATTTGAACATGGAAGAGGATCGTGCATACAAGACAAAACGAACAAATAAGGATAACACTGGAATGCACCATATAGGAAAAGAGCAATTCAGGGTAAAGCAAACTGGTATTAATTTAGTATCATTTTAATGTTAATATCAAATATTTAAATATCTGAAAAAGTAGAGGTGATTTCTCAGAAATGTTCACTAACCAAGTGTATAGTAACACAAAATACACTTTTAAATGGCACATGAGAAACATTAATTATCTCTTATAGTAATATATTACCTTGTGAATGTGCAACATATCATTAACTGTATCATAAATTATAGATGTACATATGTATATATTCCCTTAATCATAAACACATATCTTTGTATCATGAAACAGATAGAATATGGGATGCTGGGTCTGAACACATGTGTTCACATGTATATTCACGCACACACACAATAAATCTGACTACAAATAACTATCCTAGAAGCACAAACAATGTGCAATCATGGCACAATGATGTTAGCTTGCAGATGTGAACATGTCTTTATTAAAAGGGTTATTTCTCAAGATGAGGGCAACAACACCAATTACTTTCTCTTTCTGATCCCCCAAGTACACAATGAGGGGATCAGGACTTGAAACAGTGCCATGGTATAAAAAAGGAAATGGCAGAGAAGAAATGGGTTTTGGATTAATGAGCTGGCATATACACTATGGCCTTAATGGGTAGCGCTGACAGGGTTCAATTACAGCAGAGTGTGCAGCCTCATTACTGCCAGGGGCTGTCACTTAGGGCGCTGAGGCAGAGGAGAATCCAATGTCTGCAGACAAAGGGAAGACAAACATGAAAACAAAAGACATTTACGGAGCATCCTGAGGGGCAAAGGCCCTAACACCTCTGAAATACACATACACACACAAAATATACATACACAACACAATGCACATGAACGCATGCACACGCGCGCGTGCGCGCGCGCACACACACACACACACACACACACACACACACACACACAGAGGTTCTATGTATTTACACTATGTTAAGTCCCTTTGGCCTGGCTTGTTAATTGATTATCACACCTAGGGCTTTTAGTCAGTAATATAATTGAATTAAGGGCCAGTGTCACGGCAGCATTTTTAAAGGGGCCTTTAACTGCTATTCTCCCTAAAATAAATAGATCCCCATTAACATTCCTCCTCTTTTACTGAACACTGACTGTTATTCTTGCCACTTCACTACCCTGCATTAGCTTATGAATAATTATCACCCTTTTCTACATAATTTCTATTACAAAGTTTGAGAGAGTTTTGAAAAAAGTATTTTAGTTCCATGAATAGGTACATGTAAATTTTTAGGCTATTTAAATTATCTTCATGTACAAGTGTATCTGATGTACAAGTGAAAGAGGAAGCATTATTTTGAGTGAAGTAACCCAGACACAGAAAGACAATTATCACATGTACTCACTCATAGGTGGTTTTTAAACATAAGGCAAAGAAAACCATCTTACAAACCACAATCCCAGAGAATTTAGACAACAATACGGACACTAAGAGAGACCTACATAGATATAATCTACGTGGGAAGTAGAAAGTATAAAAAGACAAAATAAATTGGGAGCATGGGGACCTTGGGGGAGGGTTGAGGGACGGAGGGAAGTGGCAGGGAGAGGAGCAGAGAAAAATTTTAAAAAATTAAAAATTAAAAAAAGAAGAAATAATACTAATAAAACAAAAAAAGAAACACACTGTTAACATAAATTTCCTATTTTCCAGTTAAAAAAAAAACAAGTGAAAGAGGAAGATACATTAAGTGAAGACTTAGGAAGACATGACTCTTAAAAGTTTGAACAGTGTGGGATAAAGCCTTGCCATGGAAGATCCATTCCAAAAACACCTTCTGTGGATTCATAGATGAAAGACAAAAGCTGTCTCTTTCTTATGAAAGGAGCTCCCTCCATTTCTACTGGGACAAAGACACATTCACCCACTGGTTCTAAAGCAGTGAGTTCATACAAATAAAAATAATCAGTTACCAAGATGGTATGTGCATTTAAACCATTTAGCTGTAAATATTTAATGCAATACAGTTAGCATTATTTGATAAGCAGTATAATGTTTCAGTGGTTACTTGAAGAGCAAATTATAATGCTGACTTTTTTTCTCCTGGAAAAAAAAAAAACATCTGTAGGTAACTCTAACGACTATCTTTAAATAATAATTGGATTACTTTTCAATAATATATGAATGGCAGAAGCAAAATCAATCTTAGTGGAGATAATTCAGGAAATGCTCTTGTGGTTTTGAAAAAGAAAGAAACAATAGAAAATTTGGGTTACTCAGAAGAGAGTTTCCATCCCCCCTTCCTGAAACCATAATAAGAATGTATGACTGAGACTGATTTAAGCCAGGAGTTCAGTCCCCAAGGCAGAGAGAGACTGATCCATAAGTGCACAGTACACAGATTGTCAAAGCAACTGAAGCTAAAATAAGAAGAAACACACAGACAAGAAATGTCTCAAGTAAATGGCCGTTTTCCATACCGAGCAAACCATAAAGAAGGCAACACGCATTCACATCTTTAAAAGAGGGGGATTTAAAGAGGCATTTTGTAGAAGGGACTCAAATAAAAAAACTTTTCTAATAAAGATAAATGCCAGGAACTATGCATAATGATGACTCCATTTCAGAAAGCACAATGAAAACAAATATATGCATTTCCATTTGTGTCTATAATTTTAGATATATCCTCATTCTAACACTTTTAGGTAATTCAAATGGAAACAAATTAACTTATTTCTGCAAAATTTCTTACGGTAGATGGTTAGACTCGTGATTGATTTCCAACTTGAAATATCTTAGACCAGTGATTCTCAACTTTCCTATTCCTTTGAGATAGTTCCTCTTGTTGTGATGACCCCCCAACCATAAAATTATTTCATTGGTGGTATGGGAGACAAAAGGACCTCCCACACCACATTGGTACTTCATAACTGTAATTTTGCTACTGTTATGAACTGTAATCTAAATATCTGATATGTAGAATATCTGATGTGAAACTCCTATGGGGTCCCAATCCACAGGTTAAGAACCACTGACTTAGACCAAAGGTGGCCTAGACATCCAAGCACGCTGTTGGTTCAGGATCTTCAGGTGACATATTCTAACCTTGCATCTGTCACCATCCCCAGTAGTTACCAAATCACCAAGCACCTAACTACAATAGCTACCACAAAAGTTAACCTTCCAGGTGGGTCTGGGATTGCTTCAGAATGCTTCCTGACTCCCTAGATTGACTTTCAAACCCATGTTCGCATTCTCTCAGTGACCTCAGTCATTGAGCAGAAGTATCTGGATCTACAATGGGAACTCAGAAAGTCAGCAATGGACTTGAGAAGTCGCTATGTAACCTCCAATGTGTATAAGAGAGCTGGAGAGCAAGGTGTAGAGGGTATTCCACTTGGCACCCAACAGCCCCATGAACAGGAATGAAGACCAATCACTTAAGCTCATAGATGGCGAACTGAATGCAATTTTAGTAGGCTAAAAATGCACAAATAATAAAGAGTATATGATGCCCTGAAGTGCAAGGACCTTAGCTATTGGAAAAGGTTGACTTCCCCATCACCACCCTTTACTGTAATGCATGACTTCATTATATCTTCAGACCCTTAGCTCTTTGTGGTTTATGTTCCTTCTCCTATCTGCCAAGTTAAGCCACAGAGTGTAGGCTGAAAACTGCCACAGCTAAATGCTGTGCAACCACTAAAAATACACTTCGCATATACCTCTGATCTCACTGGCGTAATTGGCAGGGACCAAAATACACTGTGACCCATCTCATCATTTCCTGCCTACGGTGTTAAAAAAGTTCAAAGAAAGATCTTCTTTTTTTTTCCTTTTGGCCTTTGGTAAAGTCTTAAACAACCCTGTACATTTTTATTCGGTGTGTTTGTGACTAAAGCATGCTCCGTTCTCTTCTGGGGGTATCCGATGACTAATCTTTTATTCTTAAGAGATAGAAAGCCATACACAGTCATAGTTACCAGCATGGTTACCAGCTGGAAAGAAAAGGCAGCAAAAGCAGGAAGAAACACATGTAAAGAAATGGACCATGCTAAAGACTTCAAACCAGAGAATAGACTGGTTTATGTATTTACTGTACAGCCTTTTGACTTCTAATATAATAAGCATATTTCTACTTGTAAAAGGAAACTGAGATTAAACAAATTGAAACATATTTCTGGCACCAAAACTATTACATTTTAGTTTAAGAAATAATCACTGGTATTTTCCCAAATATAAGACAGAGGGTTCCAGCAGAATGTGTGTTTAACTGTTCCTCAAATCTCCTTTTAATATGGTTTCCATCTTAAGGTTGGAGAACAGCTCCTGGCCACTGGCATCCGGATAGAGCACCCATCCACAACAATCACTCAGCAGACTTGGGAGACGGGCACAGGTAGGTGAGGTGTGCCAAGCACCCCCCTCAATAAACAGCCTTTTCTCTGGAGAATAAGATTTGATTGGCTTTGACCTTCAGGCAACAGCATTCATCTTTCCCCACTTGAGTAGCTCACGTGTTCCACCCTCACCAAAATGCCAAGCCTCTGATTAGCTCCAGGATCTAATAGCGGCCAGATTCTACTACCAGCCAGCATCTGCTCCACTCGTAACCATAAACAAGATCATCCATGATCACTCCAAAAGATGCCAAGCAACAATGGAATTCTCACTGGGGCAAATCACTGAACACAACAGCTACCACTCCTCTCACACAACACATTCCCAGTACTTAAACTAAAACTCATCTATCTTCCCTTGACCCCATAAGCTCTGTCCAGGCTCAGAGTTCACCATATTGGATATCCTAATTTCTTTGTCTCTTTCCATTTTACTACCCCATTCCATCTTAGGAACTGTAGATCAGTGACCCTCAAACTTTAATGTCCATACCACCAACTCACAAGCTGTTTAAACTGTAGACTTTCAAACAAGGTCAAGGTAGCACCACAGACGTTATGTTTCCAAGCAGCTCCCAAATGCTGTCTGTTCTGTAGCACTTTTCTGGGTCCCTCTGGTTCCCTAAACTTTGTCACCCCATTTGTTATGCTTCATGTCTAGTATGTCTAGTATTGACATTCTTTTTTTTTTTTAAAGACAGGGCTTTTCTGTATAGCCCTGGCTGGCTGTCCTGGAAATCAAACTGTAGACCAGGCTAGCCTTGAACTCAGAGATCTGCCTGCCTCTGCCTCCAGGGTGCTGAGATTAAAGGTGTGCGCCACCATCACCCAGATAGTATGGGCATTCTTATTTTAAGTGTCAAGTATCCAAGGCAATTCCCACGGGGTTGGCAACACATCCCATTACAAACATAAGCCCATGATGACAAAACACCCAGACTGTAAGGACAGTCACCTCAATTATTTCTAGTCATAGTGCCCATAAAATTATCTTCCCAATTATCATAGATAGATGCATGATGGATAGATAGATAATAGATAATAGACAGACAGACAGACAGATATACTACTAAATTCCAAATCCATTTTAATTAAAATATTAGATATAACAACTAAGAGAGTGAGTCCAGGTCAGTTTCTGATACTGTGATTCAATTCATGTCAGTCTCAGCTCCCACACTGACATTATTGAAGTCCACAGACCTGCCAAGGTGTGCTGTAATTTCTAAACATTCAATAGCTGCATAGCACCCGACTTTACTGCATAGGAATCAGACCTACATGACTTACCAGTAGCTGTATCTTCCGCCAACAACTGTATAGGTTATATAATAAAATAATCCAGGTATGAGCACACTGCTTTCTTTTTTCACTGTTCTCTGAGGGCTCTTTTGCATGAACATAAAAAAAAACAGCTCTTTTCAAAGGATTTAAGGGAAGGAGTGTCAAGCAATGTTTAACACCACAGTTAGAAACTCAGATGGCTCTGAGCCTCTGGGCACACATAAATAAAGCTAGATTTCATTATGGGCCTGACAGCATTATATAGCCCTAAATTTTTTATTTTATTTCAACCCTAGACAAAGGCATAGAGAAGGAATAGACACTTCAAAGAATACACTGTAAAATATCATTCTAAGAAAATAAACATAGGAAAGGAACGTGATGAAGCAAGAGATGCCTTCCATGTATTTCCCAACACTTTCTCAGAAATACAGAAATTCCCCATGCTCTCTACACTTTAATTTAAGCCCTTAATTTGATCCATATTCTCAACGCTGAAAGTGTAATTATTTAATTATTTTTTCAAAATGTATTTTCTCCAGGAATGTCTTTGACAATAACTTCTCTTTGTGACTCTCCTATGTCATCAAATTTAACTCCCTTTTCAGTTTCTGTGTCTCAGGACGCTGGTGTCCTTTCTAGTTAAAAGCACCTTTTGCACAGTAGCTTACTGTTTGCTAGAAACCCTTCACAGAGTCAAGAGACAATGTTGCACAATCTCACTGCAGCAGTATATTCTAACACGACCAAATCAGCAAGATGGCTCAGCAGGCAAAGACTCCTGCTACCATGCCCAGTGACCTAAAGTTCTACTCTAGGGACTCAACTCCCAAAGTTGTCCTCTGACTTCTCGATGCACATTTTGGTGAATAGTCATAAATCTACATACACACATATATAAAGGTAATGAGAAATAAGACATTCAAATCTAAGTGCCTCAGATTTGCTTCTAAGAAGCTCGCATGCCATACCATTTCATACTAAGAAATACATGTGACATCATAAGGAATACACTATGACATAATAATGACACTATGGATAAATTGACCACTTCATTGATAAGTGAAGAACATTTCCAATTTTACCAAAGCCTCAAAGTTCTGACAATACATGGACACTAACTATGCTTTAAATACTTAGAAAATTTGCAATCTTTCTGGGACATCCTTAAAATTACTTTTCTTCATTCTCAACACAAAATCATTGTAATATATGATGTATCCCTTAGTATTTTAAAAAAATAGATAGCACTTAGTGTCCTTTCAACTCTTGATTGGAAACATAAACTCTATTTAAAACCATGACTTATTCTTCATATAAAATAATTTTCAATTCCTGCTAACTATTGCTCATAGATTATACTTCCCATTAGTCATGTTCCAGATGTTTCTAGTACAGAATACTGAGGAAGATTTGCCATGTAACATTTGTCTTTAAACATTCCTTTTTCATTTTTTTAAGTCTAAATTATTTTTTAAAAAACTCATACAATATATTCTGATCATGGTTTTTATAATCTAGCAATTTGGTGGAGGTAGAAATTTCACAAAGGTTAATTTTTCTTGAGTAGTATGAATAGGTTTGAAGCCAAACTAAAGTCAACCAAAAGGTAAAAGATGTGTTTCTCAGAAATGGTACCAATAAGATTAAGTCCAGGGAAAACTTTCCTTTTAAGGACTGAATTACTCTTAACTGTAATTGATGGTTGCTATCATAATAGTATATTGTCTGCATTTTTACCTCTAGTAATGGGCTTTATTTGTTAGATTTTAATATCCTTGAGACTGGGCAAGTGTACAAGTCTTTAATAAGAAAGGTGGTTCACTTGCACAAAACTGATCAGTTCTGAGATATCTTGAATGATCTTGCCTTGAAGTGGTTTTGTGGGTGTAAAATAAATGGTGGGAGTTTGAACTGGTCCTCTTATTATAGTATTGAAATTAAGTCTACTTAATTTATCAAGTCATGTTCATGCCCTGATTTTATATATTTGTATCTATCAACAAACATTGTGATACTTGAAAAAAAAAGGACTGCAACATTTGGGATTCTGAATACAAATTTTGAAAAGAAGAATAATTCAAATCTATGATGAACATAGTGCTGTGAAGGAGGCTGAATATGGGAAATTATATAACTGTGACTTCTCAGCGGCTGGCTGTTTAGCCCATAAGGAAATCCCCACGTTTCTAATCTAAAATTTTAAACATTTTAAATCACTATTCTGGCAACCCTCAAACTTAAGGTAATTGGGTATTCATTACCCTAGTTGCAATAAACTGATCTTTCTTTTCTAAAATTGATCATATTTGCCCTATTTTTTTCTAAATCAGAAAAGGTGACATACTTAGTTGGAAAAAGGTTATAAGATCAAATGTATCTTGCCAGTGACAGGTTGGGTGGGGCAATGCTCATACTCCCTTCCTATGTTTGTACTTACTTCTTTATAAATCTAGGCCATGAGTGCCAGCAGGCATATTCTACCTGAGATCTCATGGCACCTCTGGGCTTTTCTTACCCATAACATTTCCATAATCATAGAAGTTCAGCAAACATAGATTATATCCTTGACAGACCCTAAGATAATATAAAAGAAAATTTCCAGCATTTTCTTTTAGATTTGAATTGCCTCTTTGATGCTAAAAGTGAATCATGCATATCTTTGTTTTTCCTGTAAGGGACACAGATATGATTAAAGTACCTTGGTTGACGTCTAATTCAGTCAGATTTTGCCGTTTACACATACTTTTTCTGAACTTTATGTTTTACTCTTGACCCAATCTTGCATTTTCTCCGGACAGACATCTCTCATTTTTATTATCAGTCCTACACAGAAATACTATCTACTTTAAGTTATTCACTGTATCTCTGACGTAGGACTGTATCTCTTCTCTTGGTTATATTTTTTTTCACATTCTGAAGAGAATTACAAGGTTGTGCTAAATGGCATCTAGGAATCAAGCCCCATGCCTGTATCAGCTCAAGCAGTGATAATACACCAATTTCTCTTCCATGTCATTAATTCCCTTTTCCTACAATGCTATAGGCAAATTGGGAAACCTACCATGATCTTTGCAGTAGAGTAACTGGAATATCTCAATCTTAAAAAGCTATCCATTTCAATGTGAAAATAAATTCATTTTACAAGCAACAGAAACAATTCTAATTTCATAAAGAAACAACAGTGGCTACAAACAGACATGTAACTAAGGATACTTACTGTATGCTGTGACCCACTTGAAAATTTTAACTATTGGTACTTTTTAAGTTAGGGATACAAAAACACAATCTAAGATAGGAAACACAAGTGCCCAAAGTCATGGAGATGCAAAATACATCTCTTTTCTACTTACGCATTTTACTACTAGAAAAAGAACTGAAGGTTGGGTGTGGTGGCCCAACAAAAGGAAAAGTGTATAGGTGAATTGCAAGGAGGTGGAAGGTCCTCCATTAAAATGGGACCCGCACAGACCCACAGAATTTCAATGCAATCCTTCACAGAAGATGCAAGAACCACAATACCTCCAGAGGAGTTTTTTAGGCTCCTTAAATGCATCCTGAAATTAAAGCCAATCTCTTGGGGAGGTTTAAATGGCCTACCATGTTCCAAGAATCCGTTCATAAGAACAGAAGATGAATTCTGAGATATTCCTCCAAACAGAAAAGTTAGAGGATGCCTGCTTCATCCAATCACCCATTTCTCAACAGCCTCCTCTGTGGCTAACCCCTCTTGGAAATGTGTGAAGAACAAAGAGCCCTCACGCGCCATTTGTATTCCACACCAGTGAGTCTGGGTATTGTGTGCTGGCTCCATGCTGATCATCAAGCTTTTGCAAACTGAGCAAAGCAAGCTATAATTTGGAAATGGCTACTGTTATGTTTGTTTGATTGTGTGTCCCATTTTGGTTTTGTCTTAATGACATGAGCATACTGCAAAAAGCCTATGGATTATAGACACTTTATAAAGCACTCATTAAAGAATAGTTTAAATGTTACATTCTTTGTCTGATTAAAAGCCTTCTTTAATTGCATCTGCATTGACTCTGTTAATGTGTTCCTAAAGATTATCCCAAACAAAAGTTGGAAGCATTGAAAGAGAAAACTGAGCCCCTAAATTGTTAAGATAAGAAAGCATCAATACTTGGAATCTAATACTAGAATAGAAATGGGCAGGGTGACTCCCCTCCTTGGAGCTCATTACAGTGAAAATCAGAGAGGAAAGGAACAGTTACATAGATCATGAGCATCACCTTAGACAAGGTTTTGGCAGAGTCCTTCCCCTTGCCTCTGTGCTTATGTATGGTCTTTGTCCACAGACTTACAACTTATAGCATTTCAGCTAGACTCAAATGTGAACTTGTCATTTAAAGTACTTTCATGTGATTCATTGAAAACTTTTGACTGTGAGGCTTTAGAATATTATAAGACAAGTATCAAAAGAATGTCTTCTCATAAGAGAATATTGGACCTGGAAGGGAGCAAGTCAGTGAATGCTCACATTTATACATCACAAATTCTTCTTGTATCCAGAATTACAAATATCTTCCTACAGGCTTACAAACCCTTCCCTGAATAATTTTCTTGATAACAGCCAATCTTTGACACATATTTTTTCAACTATTTTATCTCATACAAAATCATTTCTACCTTCCAAATAAATCAGCTGTTTCTAATTGCCAGAACTACCCACTGCCTGCTACAAGTCTCAGATGTAATTTGTATGTAATTTATACACACAGCTCTGAAACTGAATTTCCACCCCCTATCAGCTTACAGCAATGTACTTCTCTCTCTGTTCAACTTCTATATCTAGTGACACCACTAATATTGAAAAAGAAAATCACATCAATAACCAATAACAAACTTTGTGTAATTAGAAGAGATTATTATGTCCAACTGTGAAACTGTATAGATGGCAGGAGCACAGATCAACCTCAAAACTCTTGAAATGTATTTTGTTTGTCACTATATAAAGTGGTTGTCTGGGAGACATGGCTTAAGATGTATAAGGAAGACTTGCATCTAAAACTATCTCTCCCATCTGCTGAAAATTCTTCATTTTACTTCAGCACAATCCAAGAAATTTATTCCTTCAAGTTACAAAAATTTAACAAAATACAAATGCTAAAAGGAAGATACCAGCCAATCCTATAAAGTATTTCCAGTTTCAAATACATTAAATTGATTGCATGACCTGATTACGAATTAGCTAAGATCTAATGCATATGGTACTCCTTAAGAAATAAGGACTGAAGGGGAAATGTTTTTGTTGTAAAGGGTACAGGAGGCATGAATTTGAAGCTTTGGAAATGAAACAACGAGAGACATGAGGAATTGATGGGGAAAAAAAGTAATCATAAAGACAAATGTCATTTGCCTCATAACTTTAACAAAATTTGATCCTTCCTTCACCACGACGAAGAAGAGCAAAAGCAAGTCTTTGACTTCCTGGAGATAGCCATAATCCTTGATGCTTCCTAGTCACTGAGCACTTCAAAAGACAGCTTTGGTCCTAAACATTTGCACAGACCTGGGGCATTTTAGTCATGACTTCAACCTGAGAAAATGAAACTTGTCAGTACATGAAGGCAAAAATTTGAGCTGTGGGAATGAATGACAGTGAGAAAGAAAAAAAATCAGAACGTCGGTCAGTAGTTGAAGGCAGAGACCCAACCCAGGAAGCTTTACATCAGTGGTACTCATCTAGGATAATCGTGTGTGCCACAGAACAATGGGCAAGTCTGCAGGCATCTTTGGTTGTCCAAAGTGGGAGGGAGGATGCACCTGACATCCAGAGAATGGGGCCAGGAATCTTTTGTTTTGGTTTGGTTTAGTTTTTGTTGTTTTGGGTTTTTTTTTGTTATTGTTGTTGTTTTTTGTTTTTTGTTTTTGTTTTTTGTTTTGTTTTGTTTTGTTTTTTTGTCCAAGACAAGGTTTCTCTGTAGCTTTGGTGCCTGTCCTGGAATTAGCTCTTGTAGATCAGGCTGGCCTTGAACTCATAGAGATCCACCTGCCTCTGCCTCCCTAGTGCTGGGATTAAAGGCATGCGCCACCACCTTCCTGCAGGACCAGGGATCTTACTTAGCCTTCTGTTATGCACAGCCTCCCATAACAAAGAAAACCCCAGTGTCAGCAATTGTGAAGTTGAGACTAATCTTATAAAAAAGGTAAAACACCTTAGTTGCAGGAGCAACTAAGAACCAAAACCGAAAGGGATAGTGATCAGTCATCAAGAAAAAAAACAAATTTAGGGTCAACCTAGCTGCATCTGCCTTAAAAATTCTTGTTTTGAACATCATGTCATTCTAGCATAATAATGCAAGATATTGATCTAAGAGAAATAAAGGAGAAAAAGCACCTACATTCAGCCACTTGTCCTCCCTCAGTCATGTCCCTGAATGCCTTCCATTAGCTCAGGACACAGCCATGACAGGCAAGTGCTTTTATCTTAGAGAAGAAACCATTCAGTGAGATGGAGGATGTCCAGAGTGGAATCTGTCACGCTCTGCAGTCTACAAGACCAAGAGAAAAAGATACATGTCCTCCTAGGTACAGCATAACTACAATTTAATCATTTGTTGAATCCTTGTTTCTGTTAAAAGCCAAAAAATAAATAGATTTCCTCTCCCACCTCCCTTTGCTTCTCCAATCTCACTCTCATCCTCTCTGTCTCTGTCTCTGTCTCTCTCTCTCTCTCTCTCTCTCTCTCTCTCTCTCTCTCTCTCTCTCTCTCTTCTCTCTTTCTCCATTCTCTCTCCCTTCTCCATCTCCCCCTCCTATCTGAAGGATGGATAAAATAGAGTGAGGGATTTATGGATAAGAATTGAAGCCCTCAGATTTCAAACTTTAAGTCGCCAAGAATCATGAGGGGAACTGAAGTATCAAAATCCTCAGCAGGCTGTGGACACAGAAGGCTGCTGAGAAAGTTGCCACGTGTCCATGGGGCATCCCTGTGTAGTGCAGAGACCATTGGGGAGCAGGAAATCCCTCGGAATCCCTGGATTCAGACTGTGTTCCAGTCACAGCTTTATCACTTACCAACTGTGACCCTGAGCAAGTGAATTAACCCTCTCGAAATCATTTCCTCGCCTACTAAATGAGAAGGAGAGCTTCCCCTGCCTACCTCACAGTACTGCAATAGACAATGCCTTGAGAAGACACAGTAAGCTGTCAAGACGAGTCGTTGTGCTTGGTATCTGATTTTATCCACCTGTACTTGTTAGAGGTCAAATATTCTGTAAGAAACGTGGGTGGCTGGTAGAAAGACAGCACGCCATGCCTCTTCCATGCCAATTACCCAGTGCCACCTGCAAAACTACAGGCAGTGGCATGTCAAGACCCAAAGGCTACAATCTCTGTAAAGATGGAGCTAAAGTTTCCTCCTGTCCCATTTCCATATTTATTATCATTCTTATAAACGGAGAACCAAATGGCTGATGTGCAGTCAGACCCTGTCCTGTTTCATACTTAAGTCCACTTCACTTTGGAAGAAAACACACATGCCCTATTCCACCCCAGCACGTATGCGGGGACTTTTCACTTGGTTACATTTAGGAGTTCTGTCTGTAGCTTGTAATGGGGAAGCAGCCATGACACCTTCCCTATGGCACCACTGAAACCGTGGTAAAAACATTTCTGGTAGAAAACGTACCTGATATCGACTGTTACTGAAATCCTCAGAGTAAATATTAACCAAATAATGTGATGATACATTTATGTAGCTAAGTGCAAAGACTTGACTTTTTACATCTAAGTTAGAAACTATGCAATTATCGCTGCCTTCATACTGGTGGGTGACCACATCCCCAAATGAGCTCAGTACAGGCCATCATAATGTCTGAAACTAACTATCGTGATTATGCTGTAGTGTTTCCAAGTGTGGGCTCCGAATCATGCCACCCATGTAAACTTGAACAAGGTATTTATATGATCTCACACAGACTACTTTTTTTTTAATTCTCTGTTACTTTAAGTTAAAATGAAGACAGCACCACTACTTACCCCTACATCCAGTACAAGGATGGAATGGGATGAGCCGAGTGTGTAAGACTGTAGCTGACATTGTATGTGTTTAGGTATTACTGGTACCTTTTTATTCTAACTGGATGGTCCCAGTCTATTCTATCCACTTCATTTTAATTCTGAAGCATAGAGTAAGAGAGTAAACACTGAAGGATGCTTCAGAAGCATGGTAGCCTCTTACACATGGACAAACTAGGCGCTGCATGTGAAGGCTGACCAATCCGTTTAGAAATCAAGCTGCGAGGTAGTCACTAGAGGGAAGGCAAAGTTTGAGTGGCATCGTGCATGGAACTGAATTCCCAGCAGCCTCCACGTTATTGCAGAAAAGAGCTCAGGAAGGATGATGGAAAGGCAGAGGCAAAGTCCAAGCTACAGATGACAGAGGGGGCAGGTTCTCAGGAGCAGCAAAGGTCAGAACAGATATTACGATCATAGTGAAAATTTCCACGGCGGTGCAAAGGTTCAGAATGCAGATGTTATCAGAACACCAAGCATGGCCACATGGAGTGGGGAGAGGTTTAGAGAAATCGTAATGACCTTTTAAAATGAAAGGGAATGTTTTTCAATCCTGGAGGTAGGAAAAGAATCCTTATCCTGGAGCCCCTCCAACTTTACCCTCCCACCTTCTGCATGACCTTAAAACAGTTCAGTATATTGCCAATGCTGCTATAGCACATATATCTATATAAAGCAAACATGTTATAAAATAGTTTCATGTGATTCTTGCATTAGAAAACAGCTTCAGCATTATCAAATATCCTGCTTATTTATACACAAATTCATCTTTGAGAAACAACTAGGCAAACAAAGCAAAATGCACCCAGCTGGGTCAAGACACATCAGAGCCCAAAATATAAAGGCATAGGCACCTAATTCAATGTCCACCATCCTTGTCAGCATCTGCGTTATGAGCCAGACCCATTGGCAATTACTGCTATAATCTTCACTCAATTGAGACCAACCCTGCAACCTCTTCACAGCAATCTCCAAGCTAGAACCTCCCTGAAATCAAGTCTTCAGATCTTTTGCAAGTTAAAGCTCCATATTCAACGTTATATTGGCACACTCCTTTATCCTATAACATGCACCTGTGTTGCCATGGTTATTAGGGTCCTACTCTTCCCTTCCCCACCTTAGTCGTTACTGGCAAACTTTTTAATGTTTTACCATTGAAATTCTCTTTCCCATATCACGGTTTTATGTTATTGTTGTATCATTTTCTCCTGTGCAATGCTGCAACTGTGATGTTTTTGTCTTTAGGAATGAAGCCAGAAAACTGACTCTATCTTAAACTGTTGCATGCACACTCTTTTAATTTTTTATTACATTTATTTTTATTAGCATACAGAGTAAAGGGTTTCATTATGGCATTTGCATGCATACATGCCATTACACTTCATTTTTGCACATCCACCCAGCCCACTGCTCTCTCACACCCTCCTCCAGCTAGCTGCTCCCCATTTCATTCAGGATAAGGATTCCACTGCTATCTCCATAGTTTGGCCCTACAGATGAGAAAAAAGTTGCAGTATTTGTTTCTCAGTCTCGCTTATTTTAATGTAATGATCTCAAATTCTATCTATTTTCCTGAAAATGTCATGATCTCATTTTTCTTTAATCAAACAAAATTCCACCATATTTATGTTCCACATCTCCTTTACCTATTAGTTGGTGGATGAACAATCACTTATTCTATTTTTTAACTATAATGAATAATTTTGCCATAAATATGGGCGTGCTGATATCTCTTTGGTTATGCTGGCTTCAAGGTCTTTGACATATACCCAAGAAGTAGTATGATGGCAACCCACAGTTTAATGTAATCAAATAAAGTTGTCCCCATTAGCTAGAGTTATGCTTTGCCTGAAAAGCTTGGGTCCAACCTCTTCCTCAAGTTAAATCCCCCTTTGTCTTACTTCTAGCTTATTTTGAGCTACCCCTGAACACCCACAGAACCACCCACATAGGACTTTCCAACTGCACTTAGCCCACTGCACAGAAATTATGCCTTAAGGATAACGTTATCTCCACCTCAAAAACAATAGCCCATTGTACACTTGAGCATACCTTCAGCCAAGCACAAGGTAGGTATCTAGTAAGTACTGAGGACAGTGAAACAGGAAGAGAAATCCTTAACAATCTATTTATAACCTCACAACTCAGCAACATGGATGAAGGGAGGAGAAATGGAGGAAAACTATCACAGAAAGTGGGAGCTCAGTGTGTTTAGATGAAGAAAATGCATGCAAAATTCAGGGCCTCAAAGTCCACAACAAAGAGGAAAATTATATTAATATTTAAGGATGAAGTATCTGAAAATACATTTTTAGTAACTGCACTTCATGTGTGAAGAACAAGACTGCATTGCATCTACAAAATGAACTCTCGCCAACATTCTCGGAAGTAAGAGCTACATTGCTAAACATTTTCTTCTTAAGTCCGACTTTCTAAATCTGCCATGGGAAAGGTAGCACATGGGAGGCTTATTGGCATTTGACTTGTTCAAGCCAACCAAAGGGTCGATTTCCAATCCTCCCTAAATGCAGACCAAAATGATACATAATGTAAAGCTCCTGTTAGCACAGACAACTTAGATCATGAGTCAGACTGGCATCATTCAAAGTTTACCATACATTTAGAAACCACATGGATCAAAACACTAATCAAAGAGACTAAGTGAAAGCCTTGAAAGAAGTTCTATGGGGATAGAATTTACAGTCAAATGGAGGAAGGGAGGGGTAGCTTACTGTTCAAGCCCAAGCCTAGCATGCCGAAAGCCCTGGGTTTAATACCAAGCATTAAAAATAATTCACAAAATAAAAAAAAGTCTTTATTGTTGCTTTTAATGCTGTATACTGCGTGCAAGGCAATGATTATCCTTGAGGCTCAAATGTATTCACAACTGTTGTGTGAACTCAAGGTGAAGACCAAATAGAACTGAAATCTATTAATTCTTTTATTTCACTGGTAAAAAGGAATCATCATCCAGTTGGTAACAAATAAAACAGGAAAAAAAATAAAAAGACAAAAACAATTGCAAAATGAATATATAAATAAAGGGAGAGCCTCAGTTCACAAAACTAAAGTACAGGCAAAGAGAAAACGGCACACCTGGTAGGTGACATCAAGTAAATAAATACACCCCATAAATGAAAGTGAAAAGAAAAGAAAAAGAAACAGACAAAAAGACTCGGCGAAACATTTTTACTTATGAAACATGGCTGAGAGTCAGAATGTTGCCACAGGCAACAGCCAGACTATAAAATAATGAGTGTAATTTTAATGAACTTGTGTGATTATTAACTGTTGCAAGCAAGCGAAATATTTCAGGAGGGGAAAACTCTCCCTGGGATACAAACTGAAAACACACACACAACACACAACACACACACACACACACACACGAAAACAGAACAGAAACTGTTATTAGCCAGGTTTTCTTTGATTTATATATACCGGACCCTCAGCCAACCACTCCTCAACAGATGTAATCACATCTGTGTCTGTCGTTCCCTTTGATGCCACATGACTCAGAATTGTTCGTGGTTTAGTATTTTCTTTTCTTGATTCTTTGTGGATTTCACATCATGCATCCTGACCCCACCCATCTTCCCATCTCCTTGGTTCTACCCTCTGCCCTTGTGACCTCCCCCACAAAACAAAACAAAATTTAAAAGTAAAATAAAAAGATAATAATAAACAAAAACAAACAAACAAATTTTCTTTGTGGAAGCTGTAGTGTGACCCAGTGAGTCATACAGTACACCCTGTAGTTCGTATATCTTTACATGTAAGTGTTCATTGCAATGAATCATTGATCTGGTACAAGGCCTCCAAATTCTGGAGATACTGGGCCTGCACTGGGACTCTTCTGTTCTTGTCCTGTGTCATGGAAATCCTGTAGCTTTGGATCTGCAGGTCCTGCCCCTACATATACTCCAGGGTTTCAGAGATGAGGTGGATGTTGGGGTGGGCTAACTCAGCCCTGGTTCTGGACCTGGGTGGTAGTTGGCTTTCCCTCTTCTTCACCACAAGGGCGAGCTCTCCAGCCCTGCCCTGGTTAGCTCACCCAATGTAGCAGACCCCAAGGAGCAAGGCTACTTCTCCTGCTTTCATACCCTCAGGTCTAGGTCGCCCATAATCATATCACCAAGGTCAGTTCTACTGTTTTGCCCAGGCAACATGCAGGACCCTCTTCCCAATTGCTGCAGGCTGCAGTTGGTAAGGGACAGGGCCAGCTCTTCCATTCTTCACCCCTGAGGCCTGAGGCCAGCTCTCTGCCCGCTGCAGTTGACAAAGGGTTGAAGGAAGGGTATATTTCCCTCATCCATGCCACCACATGGCATACAAGAAAGGGGGCATAGGACACTCTCATCCTCTCACATCCTCAGGACCAACTGACCTGTGTAAATGAGGGGTGGTGGGGTCCATGACAGCTTAATACATATACTGGGATACAGGCCTTTGCAATAATGAGAAAGCAATATTCACTCAAAGGAAACTACATTCCCAATTTTGAATTTTGACCCTTCCTATGTTAGCAATACTCAGTAAGATGCTCCCGCAGGATGCCAATACACTTCGGAAGCCCTCCATCAGCCCAGAGACCATGAGAGGAAACAACGGATTCCTCACAAGCGTGCCCCTTTGCCATTATGGCACGGCCCTGTCATCTACAAGTTTGCCCTTGAGAGCCATGTGATTGCATTACAGACAGACATGCAGAAACATGTCCCAGTGTTTTAAATAGCTCCAAGCTTTCTTCTTGGGCCACAGTCATAGCTGTGCCGAGACATCTCTGTCAGGGCAGTGCTGTATCATTGTTAGCATACTTGCTTAGTTATGTACGTGATATGCATTTTCTTTCTCATGATATTTTTAACTTAAACTGAATTTACCAGTAGATAGCCCATTGCAAGCCAAGGATCATCTGTAAGCGGTTTGATTCTTCGAGCAAATAATTAATTCTGCCCTTGCCCAACAGGGGAGAAAACTGAACCACAAAGAAGTTGAAGAATTCACCAAGGTTACACAGAGCCAAGATTGGCATTCAGATATTCTGGATCTCAAGCACCCCTAACTATCCCCAGAAATTAACAGATCATATTTATCTAAGAGTATCCCTCTCCAAAAGTATATTTGAAAAATCTATTTTGCAAGCGATACACACAACCGAGATCCATGCTTGCCATGTGAGTCCCGTTGGGTGAATATGGTCCAAAGGAGAGCGTGCAGCCAGAACGACATTTGCAGTTAATCAGCAACAACCAAGGGACTGCATCCAAGAGGCTCACCCCAATTTGCTCAAGGGCTACAGAGTGCCATTCACCAGCTAGGAGAGAACAAAACGTACACAACTACACGGCCCAGCTCCAAGAGGGCAAACAGCATGCTGTATCTTTGCTCCAGAGGCAACGCTTGGCCCCTCTTTTGAAAACTGCTGACCACTGTTCCCGTTTCTGCTCCTGAGTAATTTCAGTAACAGCTTCCCCACAACCAGAGTTAGCAGGACCGCATATCACCTCACCTCAATAGCGTGAATCCTAGACTAGAACTTGTAGTGACTGCTCTTGCCAAATACTGATGGCAACTCCATTCCTCTGCTACAGAGGAAAAGAAGAAAGGTAGGCACCCAGTATGACAATGCCTCTGGAATAGGATTGCAAATTCTGAGTAGAGTTACTTGGATGTTCGGGGTGCTATAGAGGCCACTACAAAATCAGAAAGCACAGATGTCATTCTCTAGCTAGGAATATATACAGTAGTTAACATATTTGGAAATGCAGTACTGAAGCTAAATACTTGTATCAGAAAGCACACACGTGTTGTTTTACTACCCCCACACATGTGTCTCACTGTCATTAACATCTGAAATCCCCATTGCTTCTAACAGTGGTTCTCAACCTGTGGGCCGCAGGGTTGCATATCAGATATCCTGCATATCACATATTTAGATTATGATTCATAACAGTAACAAAATCACAGTTAAGAAGTAGCAATGAATTAATTTTATGGTTGGGGGAGCCACCGCAACATGAGGAATTATATTAAAGGGTTGCAGCATTAGGGAAGTTGAGAACCACTGTAGTTATCCCTGCTCAAGCAGGGTTACTGGAGGTACCCTAGAAATGCATCCCAGGCACACTTGCCATGGTACATCTCACCTCAAAGTGTGAAATGCAATTCTCTACCTACTGATGGCAGCATCACAGGGCTGGGCAAAAGCCTACACCTTTTATACTTTTTGCATTAAATAATATAGGCCAAGTAGCTAGCAGATACAAAACACAAAGCCACCATCTGGGGAGTGAGAAAATGCTGGGGATCAGGCTCAGGACCTTCTGTCTACTTGGTTGGTACCACTGAGATGTAGCATCAATCCATATAGTCACTTGAAGTTCAAAGATAACATGACCTGGATTAGTATCTTATTTTAAGAAACCTATAAGATCTAAAGTTAATCGCGGATTCCCTAAACTCTTTGTAGAAACAAGGGGAAAGGACATGTTCATCTTAGATTGGCACTTCTAGAATGGTTAAGAGAATTGAACAGAAAGGGGACAATGAATAAAGACATATTTGATTTATAACTTTCATGCCACATAAATGAAAAAGACCCATTTAGAAACTTATGGTGTAATAATAGGTGATATTTTGCCTTGCTTTATTTCTGCCTTATCTGTGAGTCTGCATTTTATTTTATGGTTTGTTTGCCTTAAACTGGATACTTTCTCAGAAATCGCTAAAATACATATTTAACTGAATTTTGATGTACCATGTTTCTCCCCAGTGTATTTAAGAGAAAAAAGCATAAGTAACATTTTTATAGCCCAACAATCTTATTGCCTCAAATGTCCTTTCTTAGATAGTCACTTACAGATCTTACACTTATCAATCTGTTCCTTCTCCAGAAGAGCAAAGCCAAGTGATTCTCAGATTTCTTAAGCTGACCAGTTACTATTTCAATTGTACATATTGAAGCTTTCAAACACAAAATGTAGAACTTAAAAAAACAGCAAATAGAAAAGGGAAAGTAGTATAGAAAAGGAAGGGATGAGACCACACTGGTGGCACAGAATACCAGCTAACACAAAGTATGCAAAGAGTTCTATCCAGTCATCAGATTCCAGGGGTAGAAATATATGTTCAAGCCACCCAAATTAGTATCCATCTGAACCCTATGGATTCAAGTGACAGTTTATGATACAGCCATACTCAAACAACTACTTATGCATCTGACCACCGTCTCCAGTAAAAAATATACTGCAGAACCACCTTTGTGCAAGCAGGACATTCCCCAAAGCATAGGAACATCAGGAATTACCCGAAATCAAGAACACTTCAGAGGTACTCAACTAACCCAAACTTTTTAAATGCCTAGCGTGCATCAGACACTGTGTTGGTGTAGGACGTCCTTCTGTTTGTGTGTTGCTTTCATTGATTAATGAATAAAGAAACTGCCTTGACCTAGTTGATTGGACAAAATTTAGGTGGGCAGGGAACACAGAACTAAATGCTGGGAGGAAAAAAGAGGCAGAGTAGGGGAGGGACACCATGGAACTGCCAGAGACAGACACGCCAAATCTTTCCTGGTAAGCCACAGCCACGTGGTAATATACAGAGTTAAATTAATGTAAGAGTTAGCCAATAAGAAGCAATATACAGGGTTAAATTAATGTAAGAGTTAGTCAATAAGAAGCTAAAACTAATGGGCCAAGCAGTGATTTAATTATTTTGGGTATAAACTAGCTGGGCAGCAGGGACAAACAAGAGGGCCTTCACTGCAACAATTGTCGCCCAACATGGGGCTCGAACCCACGACCCTGAGATTAAGAGTCTTATGCTCTACTGATTGAGTCTTTGGGATTTCAAATGAAACGATTATCATTTACAGACTTCAGAATCTATAAAAGACGAAAACTCCATAAAAAGCAGATCATGTGAATGCAGCTAAAACAAACATACACAATACTATGGTGAAGGGACTGGTCCAGGAAAGGTGTGTTCACGGTCTGAACACTCCAAAGAAGACCAACACTGTGGAGATTGTGAGTGCATGTTTGTAGCTTTGCAAGTGCTGGGAATTACGTGGTGGGGGTGCAGAAAGAAGGGAAGACGTGATAAGAGCTAAGATGTGAACATGAGAAAGAGCACACAAAGCAGCTGAATGTGATTAAGGCAGAAACTTTGAGGCAAGAGAGGCAAGGAGATCACCAATGGATAAATCTGGTGGCTAAGGGCCTCTGAGACATATTACGCAACTTGACTCTGACTGCTGGAAAGGACTGAAGTTTTTGTTCGGGGAATGGTCATAATTGTGCCTGCCAATTCACTGGTTCATACTGCACAACTTTTGAATATGTCATTGCCATATCAGGACAACAAGTAACTTCACTCCAGGGGAAGGTGAGGGGCAGCACAAACTTTGTAAGGTACACAATGACCAAGTTCAGCATGCAAGTGTTCTACATAAACAGAATCCTGATTGAGTTCACTGGAAGACAGAACTCTGGATGTATGGCAGTAATTAAGCCTTTTTCCCCAATGCCAGTGTCATAGCATGTTGGTAATTCAATGGTGTTACACAATTTACAACTATAGCACAGATCCCTTAAAAAAAATTCATGTCTTGTGGTACAGTCACTCCACATCTATACAAACAGCCACAGCCCCAAGAATAATCTAAAACTCATGAGCATATTTACACACAAAGATCTTTATCTCGGCAGTTCCAAAGCAGCAGTCTTTCAAAGAAATATCAAACAATAGGAAAATAACTGAACAAAGTGGACTGGATTATCCACTCAACTTTATACATTCATTATAAAGTTATTATGAAGGTCTCATGCTCTACCAGCTGAGCTAGCAGGGCACATATGAGGTTGAACCTAGCGAGGACTCCTAGTAATGGATGATACAGAGCCTCAACTGATCATCTTCTGTAACTAGGTTAGGCTCTAAGTGGTGGGGCAGGGAAACCAACCCAGCCACAAATACTATGGCATACAACCTTCCCTGCCTGCAAGATGTGCCGGGGCATTGGTGGTTCAGAGCTTGTGGGAGCAGCCAACTAACAACTAGTCTAGCATGAGGCTCACAACATGAAAGGGAGCCCATGTTCAACATTGCCCAGATGGCCAGGATCCAGCAGCTGGATGGTTCAGAGACCTAGGGTACAGTCAAACATGACTAACAAAGGGGGGGTCAGTGAAATGATTCCTAATGATATTCTGCTATACTCATAGGATCAGTGCATAGCCCAGCTATCATCAGAGAGGCTTCTTCCAGCAGATGCTGGGAGCAGATGCAGAGATCCACAGCCAGACATGATGCAGAGTTCACAGACCCCCACAAAAGAGGGGGCAGAAGGATCATAGTAGCCAGAAGGATCAAGGACACCAGGAGAACATAGCCCACAGAATCAACTAAGTAGGTCTCTCAGGGGCTCACACAGACTTAAGAAACAAACATAAACCCTGTATGAGTCTGCACCAGGCCCTCTGCACAAATGCTGTGAATCTTTATCTCCTAAGAAGTAGAGTCAGGTGTTTCAGACTCTTCTGCCTGCTCATGGGACCCTTTTCCTTCTACCATATTGCCTTGTCCAGCCTTGATAGGAGGGTTTCTGCCTAATCTTATTATGAAATTCCAAAAGTGAAACTATCTGAAAACTTTAAATAGTAAACAAGAGTGGTTTACTTTTCAAGTTTTTTTTTAAAAAATCTCTTAGGAATAAAAATTAGAATTACTGATGATATAGGTCACTTCCTAGAGTTGGGATGTTCTTTAGTTCTGTATGTCTCTACTTTGACCCATCAGTGGTCACAAGTCCCAGAGACTGCAAAATTTTTCCTCTTCACACCTGAGAGATTTGGAAACTAACACACACACACACACACACACACACACACACACACACACACATACTTTTCTAATTTTATATACCAATTCAGGTTTCCTCTCCCTTCTCTCCTATGGCTCCCCTTCCCCATCCCCTGCCTACCCACCCCCCACCCATTCTCTCTTCAGAGAGGGCAAGGCTTCCCATGGGAAGTCAACAAAGTCTGGCATATCACTTTGAGGCAAAAACAAGAACCTCCCCTCTATATCTAGGCTGAGCATATGGCATCCCTCCACCTCTCCAGAAAGCCAGTTTAAGCACTAGGGGTAAATCCTGGTCCCACTAACAGTGGCCCCACAGACTGCCCCAGCCACACAACTGTCACCCACATTCAGAGAGACTAGTTTGGGCCTATGCAGGTTCCCCCGGTGTCATTCCAGAGTCAGTGAGCTCCCACTAGCCCAGGTCAGGTGTTTCTGTGGGTATCCCCATCATGGTCTTGACCCCTTTGTTCATATTATTGCTCCTCCCTCTCTACAGCTGAACTCTGGGAGCTCAGCCCAGTGCTAGTGTGGATCTGCTTCCATCAGTTGCTGGATGAAATTTCTATGATGATATCAAAATACCAAATTTAAAAAATGGGGTACAGGTCTAAACAGAGAATTCTCATCAGAAGAATCTCAAATGGCCAAAAGACACTTGAGGAATTGCTAACATCCTCAGACATGAGAAATGCAAATCAAAATGACTCTGAGATACCATCTTACTCCTGTCAGAATGGCTAAAATTAAAAACACCAATGACAGCGTATGCTGAAGAGGATGAGGAGCAAGGGGAACACTCCTCCATTGCTAATAAAAATGCAAACTTGTACAACTACTCTAGAAATCACTATGGCAGTTTCTCAGAAAATTGGGAATCAAACAACCTCAAGACCCAGCAATACCACTCTTGGGCATCTACCCAAAGGATGCTCACTCCTACCACAAGGACATTTGCTCAACTATGTTCATAGCAGCATTATTCATAATTAAGGCAGAACCTGGAAACAACCTAGATGCCTCTCAACTGAAAAATGGATAAAGAAAATGTGGTACATTTACACAATGGAGTACTACTCAGCTGGAAAAATAACAATGACATCTTGAAATTCACAGGCAAATGGATGGAACTAGAAAAAAAAATCCTAAGTAAGGTAACCCAGACCCAGAAAGACAAATATGGTATGTACTCACTCATAAGTGGGAGTGGATATTAGATGTAAAGTAAAGGATAAACAACCTATAATCCATGACCCCAGAGAAGCTAGGTAAAAAGGCAGACACTAAGAGAGACATACATGTGGTTTAGGAGGTTCTTTTGTATTTGTGTTGCTTTCATTGGTTGAATAAAGAAAGTGCCTTGTCCTTTTGATAGGGAAGAAATCAGGTAGGCAGAGTAGACAGAACAGAATTCTGGGAAGAAGAAGACAGAGACAGGGAGAGCCAATATGGAGTCGCCAGAGTCAGACATGCTGAATTTTTCCTGGTAAGCCACAATCTCATGGTAAACACAGATTAATAGAAATGGGTTAAAGATATGAGAGTTGGCCAAGAAGAGGCTAGATATAATGGGCCAGGCAGTAATTTAATTAATACAATTTCCATGTGATTATTTCGGGGGCTAAGCTAGCTGGGCGGCGGGACACAGCCTGCTCCTTTTACTACATACATGGACCCCCTGGGAAGGAGAAATAGACAAAAATTCTTGAGAAAATTGAGAGCGGGATGGGGGGGGCAAAGGGAGGGAGGGGAGAATGGAAATGGGGGAAACATGAGGAACTAGATGTCAAGAAGGAAGAAGGACAGAGAGTGAGAACAAAGAAAGAATTTCTTGATTGAGGGATCCATTATGGGGCCAACAAGAAACCTGACACTAAGGAAATTCCCAGGAATCCACAAGGATGACCCCAGCTAAGACCTTAAGCAATAGTGGAGAGGGTGCCTGGACTGGCCTTGCCCTGTAGTCAGATTGATGGAAACTAACTTCTGTAGAACAAAGCTATGGAGGGATCCTCTGCTTTCCTCCCAAGCTACTTACCCTTTGTTGTCTTGGACTTGCTCAGAGTCACCTTCCTTCACAAGGCTGTGTTACTGATATAGTTGTGACAGCAGCTTTTAAAATCTACAGAAATTCACGGCTCTGAGTCAATGGAACCAGGAACATGAATTCAAAAGGATGAGGTGTGTGAGAATATCAGCTTTTCTCTCTGACTTCACTCCTGCCCACCCCTTTCACCCAACTGATTTGAAACCAGTTGAGCAGCATCCTGTAAGTCAGAATGTACCTGGAAAAGCCCATAGAGTGAAGAACAATGAGGGAAATCTCCAGTGATGTGGATGGAGTAATCTATGTTTCAACCTCACCCTAACATGAAATTGTATTTCAGACACAGAGAGACCCAACAAAAGCTTCCATCAAAACCACCATCCCAAACCCCAGGAGATCAGAGTGGAGAACAAAATGGACCTGAAATAGCAAAGAGTGAAAACAGAAAAAACACCAGACAAGCTATCCAGAGAGTGCTGTGAGCCTCAGTGGTTTGGTTGTAGCAAGGAAAAAAATAAGGTGGGGGTAGAATATTGTTTTTAATATGTGCTTGACATATACATACACACAGACACAACCACATACACACACACACGTACACACACACAAACACAATCACATATACACACATACATACGCACAATCACATACACACATATATACATATATATGTACATATATAGTCTCAAGAAGATTTTTAACAAGATTCAGAGTCTCAACTAATATTCAAAAAATTCAGGATGTAATCCAAACTTATTCAACATATGAAGAACCAAGAAAAATCTCACAATTCACAAAGAAAACAACACACAAAAGTTAATCCCAAGATGATCTACTTATAACAAGGGTCTTAAAGCAAAAGTTAGAGCAATAGTATATCTGTGTATATGCATCCATAGATATGCATGTGTGTTCATATATTCTTGTAATTAATTGAAAAGTAAAGGCCTTTAGTAAGCCATACCATCTTGTTCTTCCCTTCTAAGTCTGCCTTTCAATCTGACAATTAAAACAGGGTAAGAAAATTAATTGCAAACTGAGAAGAAATAGGAAAAATGCCACTGAGCTGAAGAAACAATAACAATCAGCCATTTGAAAAACAGAGAAAAGCTCTGTAAAGATAGGAGAAATCATAGAGGCCTGAAGAGAATAAATCACAACACTGAAGGATAATATATTTCAGAAATACAAAACAACGTATTTTAGAAGTGAGGTTAAAAAAGTAAAAGCATTGTCAGATAAGAGAAAGTGAATAAGAAGTGTCATCAGAAGCCCTGTGTTACAAGATTGTGTGATGGTGTACACCAGAAATCTAAACCTTGAGAGACTGAGGTAGAAGAATGACAAGTTTGCGAGCAGTGTGGGCTCCATAGTAAAATCCTGTCTCAAATCTAAAAATAAAAAATCATAATAATGATAGAATATGGGCTGGAGAGATGGTTCAGTAGTTAAGAGCACTGGTTGCTCTTCCAGAGGTCCTGAGTTCATTTCTCAGCATGCACATGGTAGCTCACAACCATTTATCACAAGATCTAATGCCCTCTTCTGTTGTGCAGACCTACAGGAAGACAGAGCACTCATCTACATAAATAAGTAAATCTTCTTAGAAGATGATAGGGTGTGTTATTTTCTCAAACTTTTAAAAACATGACATAATTTTAAAAAATCTGAAATCAGAAATGGTCTTTTGGAGATGACCAACCAGTAAAGCCCATAGAAATTTTCCAAAATTCATCAGCCCCACATTCTAAGATACTTCAGGTCCCAAACATTTCAGACAAGGAATACTCAAACTGTATAGGATTGGATAGAATCGAAGTGCACTATCAACTCTAGGGGTTGAGAACATTTTTCAGTTTGTAAGAGTGCTTACTTTTCAAGAATGGAGACCTCAGTTTGAATTCCCAACACCCATATAAAAAGTCAAGGGTAGGTACACATGGCTGTAACCCAACATTGGTTGAGGAGGAGACAGACTGATTCTGAGAAATCCAGTGAGCTTAAGCCAGGTGTACATTTCTGGTTTGGTGAGAGACTGACCTAATCCAATACCGCAGAATGTGATTAAGACAATCAATGTCCTACTCTCGCTGACCTCCGTAGGTATTGGGATGGGCACATGTATCTGCATACATCATGTATATTCATATATATACAGATACTCCATCTCCCTCCCAAACACCATCATTACCACTACACACTACACGGACATACACAAAGCGCTAACATTAATTGTATATGTTTAGCTACATGCAATCCATAGAAGCTCATGTTAAATATATTATGAGTATTTACAGAGAAAAAATAAAAAGATACTTATATAAACTTAGAAATCTGGGTACCTATACTCATACTAGTTAATATATGTTTCTGAAAAAAATAAATGAAAATGGAGTGAAAGGAACCTCTTGTGGTTATCAGTCAATAAAATGATAAATGCATGTAGGTTTAACCAAATACACAAATCAAAAATCAGTAAAACAATAGGAGTAAGTTGATATGACCATAATTATACTCAAGGACATCAACTTTCCTCCACCTCAAAAACTGAGAGGAAAATAGGAGATTGGGAAAAGACAGGTAAACTGAGGCACACCACTGAGTATGGACCTTCTCTTGATCTGCTTTCAGCAGAATGTCTATTCCTTTCACATGAGGATAACACATGAACCAATACATGGCAGAGGCTGGGCCACTAAATCCAAAGTCAGGCAAGATAATGCTCTGCAAAGCATATTTTCCAACTACAGCACAAGGAAACAAAGTCAGTGCTAGAGAGTTATCTGCAAATTCCCAGGTATCTTCTTATCTCCAAATATGTAGAACTCAAACAGCACATTGCAAAATAATCCGCAGAGCAAGCACAAGTTATCTAAGGAGATTTGAATATATTTTGAATTAAATGAAAAGAAAATAGAATTACAATGAATAAACATCTGTGGAGTCAAGCTAAAGAAGCGCACATAGTAAGTTAATAGCACTAAATGTACACATGATGAAAAAAGAAAGATCACAAATCAATTAAGGTAGAAGCTTCCACCTTAAAAAAAAACTACAAAACACACACCCAGGTATTCAATCATCTAATTCTAGTGCTCATCAATTATATGCTTTTCCATTTAACCTTCTATGAAAGCAAAGGAGCAAAATATATATATGCTAGTGTGGCTATGCTTTAACATAAAGGCCTCCTTCAGTCTGAGTCTGATTCCATGAACAGTTAATTCTTGTATATCACTGGACAGGGAAAGCCAAGTTAATAAAAGATTTCAATACAGGAGTGACTTTTCATCTAACAGAAACAAGAATTCCAAGCCACTGCCTGGTGTTCTGAATTCAATAGGGTTCAAAAAGGGGCAGTCACTGTCATCAGAGTGCCTTCCTGGGGAAATTCCGCTGCAAGCATTACCTGAGGTAACAAAGCTGAGGGAACTTTATCTGCTTCCCACACATAGTCATAAGCCTTTGATATAAAAAGTATACATTCATGTGCGTGCGGAGAACACAGCTAATCACAGCCAACTGACAGCTGGAGATAAATATATTACAAAACAGCAACCTGCAATATGCTGTGGGGATATTAGCCAATAGCCTTTAAGATACTGGCCCACTTTGGGCATGGTCAAATGTGCTATATGTACAGATGTAAAACTGCGCGTGGCCCCTTGGCTGTTGTATTTGGTTCCCATTCCTCACTCATGCATCAGACTGCTGATCTGTGAGTCTACCCCTAAATAAAGAAACCTTTATTATACTCCATTCTGAGCTAGTGTGGGACTATTTTATTATAATCAACAACAGCAATTTATTTTTAAATAATTTAATTTGCTCTTTGACAATTTCATACATGTATATGGTACACTCTGGTTACTCCCACTCCCATTCTCTAATCCACTCCCATTCCTGTTTCTCTTGATCCTCTAAGTTTAACTAGGGCATCTGTGTGACGTGAGGACAGTGCATATACCAAAATATAGCACATGCTAGGCCACAAAACACAACCAAAGTCATACAAAATAACACTCTACAAAAAAAATATTTTCTGACTACAGCTCAAGAAAACCAAAAGCTAGTAAATGGAAATCTTTGGATTTATCCAAATTTAGGGGGTTATCCATTGGAGCCTGGCAGACTCGGCCATGGGTGCACACCTGAAGACTCCCAGAATCTATCAACCGCCAATTAAAATACTAAACACGTATCCATGCAATGACTATTAGTGAAAAACAGAGGCCATGAACTTGAAAAAGAGTGGAGAGGGGTATATAGGAGAATTTGAATGGATAGGGAGAAATGCTGTTTTTAAATTATAATCTCAATTTTTTTTCAAATTTAAATGTTTATCATAGTGAAAGATCTTTAGGTTTATTCAGTAATTGCACACATTTCAAAATGATGTTAGGTATCCAGATAATAACATGAAGCTGCAACAGAGACACTTCAGCACAGTGGCCCTTCACAGTAGCTCCTCTCTCTCTATTCCAGGGAATAGCTATTACTTTATGTTTTACCTGGTGTGTCATCCTGGTGTGTGTTGGGGGGAGGGGTAACAGAATCAGAAGCATAGCTTTTCAGAGACCAAAATGAAAAAGAAGTTGTGAAGAAACGCAATGGCCCACCTTTGGGTAACAAAGTCTCAACGGCACTGCCATGGAAGATGAAATGCAGAAACCTCTGGCCTGTCTCTGAAGAAACCAAAGCAAACTTAGGCAAGCCCATAGAGCCAGGCAGGCATGTGTGCCCTGATTTCTGCAGAGTAATAGGAACTAGAACAGTCTATCTGCTTCTCTGATTCATCAACAGGTCTTTCTTTGCGTAGACTCCAGAGCTGGGAGAACAACTCACAGGGCTTGGTTACAAATTCAGGTTTCGGGAGGTGACCTCTCATCCTCTCTTCCATGATTGCCTTCACTGGTCAAGATAATGGCTCAGTTTCAAATGTCCAAAGAAAATTTAATCTCTATTAAGAAAGATGAGCTAAATGCAACACCATTAGCATGAATGTCACATGCACATTGAATGAATCTATGCAATGGAGGTGTGTGAAGATGACATGACCTAAATTTTTTCGGACTTGAAGTCTTGGCAAACAAAACTGGAAATGAGCAGGTACCCATTCCATACCAGGTCCTTTTCATCCACTGCTTGGCCTCACTAGGACAGGCTGCTGCAAGGGTTAAAAAGTCAGTTAAGCAAAACTAAAGAGCTATTACAAGATGGGGCCTGAAGTCACCTCCCCAAATGGTATTCATTCCCTCTTCCTTTAGAGGTCAGGGTGCTTATATATAGTAAATGCCAAATGTAATTCCGCAGGCTTGCAAGATAGAGTTTCCTAGTATCAGATACATCACACATGAGAGAGAGCATAGGAGAAATGTTTACTAAATTGAATGCCTTCATAAGAAATAACAAACTACAAAGTAAAAAAATCCCACAACAATGATCCTGCAGGAAATTGGGCCTTTCTGTACATTTGTATGCACATAGGAAAAATATGTAAAGATCACAGACACTTGCATTAAAGAACAGTTTGTACAAAACCCAGAACAGCAACCTTCGAAATTCTTAGTCTTTCTTGGGCTCAGCCTCCTTACCGATACAAGAAAATTTTAACCATTTTGCTAATTGCTTTCAGGATTATTGCAAGAATGTATAGCAACACCTACCAGAGTATATAGAGCACAGCAAACAAACCGGAAATATTAGTTCCTTCCTTTACACTATACAGTGGAACAAGAATCTAACGGAATAAGGATAATTGGGAACTAAAGCAACACATATCTGTGCTTCTATACACACCTGCTTAGATGAAGCCTCAGAAGTGAGCCGACTGCCCCATGGTTTTCCCCTCCAGCCACATGCTTTATTCCAGCCCACACAGGGTGCCAAGCAGGTCCTTATCTGACATCTCCTCAGCGCCCTGCATGAAACAGGTCTAGTTCTGACTCCACAGTGCAGCCCCATCGCTGACAGCCCCCACATTGCAGCCGCAGGACCCTGCTGTAGCCTGTCACTCAAGTGAGAGGGAGGGCAACAAGAAATCTTTTTCCAAAGCCTGCTAAGTAAGCATTCTGTCTCTTCCTCTTCTAGTAACTGAATATGTCGATTCATATGCCAAGAGTATGCATAAAAACATTCAGGGCTCCCCATCCTCCCCTCCATCCTTTATTCCTTCCTGTCTCCTCCCCCACACCTCCACCATGCTTTCAGCATAGCTGAGAAGCCCTTACCTTGGACTGCTCCTACCGACACTCAGATACGGTGTTTGAAGGAATATAATGATGGAAACCTGCGCACACTAATTCAATGCTGTATCACTCTTAAAAAAAAAAGAATGGAGGGGAGAAATGAGTTCTGCCTTAAGATCTTAGTGATTTCTTATCTCCTTTACAAGAGGATTACTGTAGCAACTGCCATTACCACTTAGCAATGGCCTTCCTGGTTGCTAGAGGAAAGCTGTTAAAATTCAGTACTAATCATGAAAATACTAAGAGATTTATTATAATAATGTGGAGGTGTCCATCATGTTAATTAGTTCTAAATAACACACAAAGCATCTGTGCATTGGAAGTGGTTATAGAACCACCTTCTACCATAAATGTATTGAAAATCCTCATGACATTCATATAAAAGACATTCTGGAATATGAGTGTCATTCTTAGATAATATGAGCTTTTATTCATCTATGGCTGTGATTACAATTCTGAGAAAGCACAATTTATTCTTAGAAAAATATTGTTTTTAACAACCCTGACTTTATATTCTAAATGCTTTATAGTACAATTCATTGATGATTTTTTTCAAAGATGTTGCCTAAATGTCTAAATCTATTCATCATGAGGAACTGTATCAAAGCAGTTATACACATATAAATAAAGTATCAGAAAACAGTATCCTAAGGTGTCTTCTGTTTCTTGGACTTTTGTATAAATACATTGCATCAGATAGAAATGTCTCATGTTAAAATAGTTTAAATATAACATGGACTTTATCAATATGGGGGTTGATTACATATGGTGACATACAGCTAGCTTGGCATGAAATGTTTCACTCCACAGTCTTCTAACACTAGGCTCGGCTTTTAAAAGGCAAGGCTACATGCTATTGTAATATTCTAGTAGACAAGTTCAAGCCTACAGTCATGGCGTGCTTCTTAAAATGCAATATTGTTCTCTCTAAAAGTTCAGTCTGATAACAGCCCCTCTCAAGTCACAAGGACAATAATATGACCATGTCAAATCTATAGTGTCAACAGGTTTACGGCCACAACAAACACTTGATGAGCTGAACACCGTACCTACCCTTCTATAATGCCTGCAGTGTGACAGGGTCTGACGGTTACCATAGTGAGCATGTGGCAGCTTCTGATCTATTACCCTGTTCCCCAGGACTGTGATGGCTTCCTAGCTGTACCTTCAACAGCTATTTCAAATCTGAGAGATACGCTGTGATAAATATCCACTAGCTCAAAGATATGCTCAGCAGAATGTAACCTTGGAAAGCAAAGCTTCCGATGCAAATTTCTAGCTCTGCCTTCCTCTCGGAATATAAAAGCATGATTCCAAAGTCATAAAGTAGGGAGACCTCTGCCCTCTCACACAGGGATTCTTCTCCTTGGGGACTGTCAATTACAGAGACGCTACCCACTGAATATTTACGCAGTCTGCAATAGAAAATGAGGTAATGAATTCTGCCGAGGCTAGCCCAGGCAGCACATTGACTGCAAAAGCAGGCGTGCGCCAAACCAATTAGTGAGGCATTCTGTTATGTGGCACCAAATGTTCAACACAGTCAGAGAGTCATCACCACCAGTCAATAAATTATATCATCTCTTCTCAACTAATTGACACGGTGAATGCCTCCACACAGAAACCCAAAAAAGAGCATTTTAGAGAATAAATCTCACAGCTGGTGTCCATTTGCCAAGCTTCCTAATAACATGCCAAAGGAAGATGAGTGTGTTTTAAAATAATAAAAAAAAAAACCAACACAATACCTATCCAGTTTCTTTTTCTGATGTTTGCTTCAGGAAACACACCATGCACAGCATTGGGCTTTACAGCCAGTCCACAGATGTCAGCTACCACTGCTACATGTACACTATCATCCTAGAAGTCGATGACTCTATTATTTTACTTGGTTGCACTGTTTCCGATTATTCTTTCATTTGACTGCATGGCAATCAATGCCAAGAGAACATGGCCTTCCAAACTCATCAAGCTCATAAGCACCACGCACTAATTTGTGTATTAGCCAGTCCCAAATGGTTTCCAAGTTATTGATTCTGCCATCTAATTCCTTAGCTTTGACAGGCAGGATATTGCCTTTAGGATAAATAAAAAACTATCCCCACAATCATTTACACGCAGCTCTTGGAACGGTGTTTACAGAAACCTTTGCAAAGGAGGAAACATGACATACTATTTTTACCCCATTATAGGTCAGCACAAATGAAGACTCCTTTTCTCTGCTTTTGCCGACCCAGTATCAGAGCATAACCACAACAAGGGAGAAACGCAGTTTCTGATTTGTGGATTCATCACATCTGCACAAACCCTGTCTACGCAGTGCATTAATGGGCTCTCCATAAATCATTGCTGACTTGGCCAGAAAGGTACATAATACCAAGTGTTATTGTGTTTTACTGGTAGATGGGCCACAGGGGAAGAGCAAATAACTCAAAAGATCTCTCATTAGCAAACAGCTGGAATGCAGACAAACACATGCAGCATAGTTTCAGGAACTTCCTTTATGAATCATATATCCCAGTCAAGTATTTGAGGGGTGAGGAGAGCAGGGAAACGAGGCAGAAATTGATTGCTTTGAATTAGCTATTTGATTCTGTACTGGGAGGAAAATAAAACAATACAATCAACTCTCTCCACCACCATCACACACAATATGCCCCCTAGCTCTTTATAACAAATGGTTACATACAGCAAATACTGTAATCCATTTAATAGAATCTGATCGGTGTATTCCAACAATTTAGAATTCACGGGTACCTCACAAGAGATCAATTTAGGATTATTACATTTTTTTACTTTAAATCAGTATATAAGGAGGATTAATACCATCAGATTAGATATTAAGTCGTAAGTTATCAGCATCTAGAATGGAATTTTTATTTCCAAAACAATGCTGTCTAGTGTCAAAAATATCAAGGTTACAAAAAGAATTTGTTTAAATTTCATAGCAGTCCTCATCTGTACAAACACAAATTAGGCAAATAAGTGACTTGCAGAGTGGGCTGAAGCTTAATTGTACACAATGAGCAAGTATTCTCATCCAAGCTCACACTCACTACAATCCTTCATGCTAGAGCACAACATTCTAACCATCTGGGCTTTCAAAACCACTTTACATACACTGATCCTGTCACTGATTCAGCATCTTTATATGACTCATCCAGAACTTTTTCTCTAAGGACAGAATGTGGGGAAAGGGAATATTATAGCACTTCTTTGTCCTTTGTCTCTCCTCACCCCCACTAAACCGTAAACTTAGGGAAGCAAGTGATCAAAACTAAAATAACCAATGGCCCAAATGTGGCTGGAGATAGAGCTCAGTGGGAAGGCGTTCAAATGCTAATTTTGATCCAAAGAACTACAAAAACAGGTAGAACAGACAATATAATATTGAATAATGAAGTCGGATGCAAACTAAACACCAAAATATACTACGACTGGACATGATGGTATACTAAAATCCCAGGATCTAGAACAGGGCCCTGCCTCAGAAATGGCGGGAAATGATACAGCACAGCAGAGCTAGAGTGATCAGCAAAGTGTGGAGCTGGTGAAAGAACAGACACTGAAAGAAACTACTGGAACGAGATAAACAGACCTACATAGAAACAGGACAGCGACCCATGACACAAGCCACAGTGCAAAACAATGAAGCCTTCTCTCCAACAAATACTTAAAAATAACTGGACATCTATTTTTTTTAATTCTTTATAAAGACCTTACACTGTTCAAAAGCTGCAAAAACTGGATCAGAGGCCTCAGTGTAAAGGACAAAACTGTAAGCACACCCAGAGGTAACAGTAGAAAAGTAGGTGCCCTAGAGTTTGGCGATGATTTTATACACATCACTAAAAGCATAAAGTAAGAATGGAAGAACAGAGAGCTGGATTCAACTCTTAAATTTCCACTGCAATAAAAGGATGGCATGGAGAACATATTTGCAAGGGATAAACTTCAAAGAGGATTGTTATCCAAAATGTAAGACGAGTGTTACATTTTGTTAAATGTGTTAAAACTCCAGAGTAACAAACAACGAAGAAACAAACTCAAGACCAAAATACATACCTCAGCAAATAAAATGTTCAGACTGTAAATAAGCATGTGAGAAGCAGGCTCCACATCATACTTTGACAAAGGACTGCAACCTAAAACATCAGCTAGATGCCACAGCATACCTGATGGAGTGACCAAAAGCCATACTACTGATAGCATTGAGCATTGGCTAGGATACAGATCAACAGAAATTCTACCTCATCACTGAAAGGAATGCAAAATGATGCAGCCACTTTGGAAGATGTTTTGGAAATTTTCACGAAAGTAAATACAGTCTTACCATATGATGCAATAATTATACTCTGTTATCCACAAAAACTGAAAACCTATATCTGTTAAAAAAAAACGCATGTGGACATTTAAAACTGTCAAAACTTGGAAGCAACTAAAATGTCTTTCAGTGGGTGGAGAAATAAAATGAGACACACCCAAACTACTGTTTAGTTTCATGAAGAAATGACCTGCCACACCATGAAAAGACATGCGGGAAATTGATGCCTATTTCCTCCCCCAAAGAAGCCAATACTAAGAAGTTACATGCTATATAAGTCCCATTATGTGCATTCAAATGGAGAGAGTAAAAATATCAGTGGTGACCATGGGATGGGCAAGAGGGAAGGACAACTAACGACAACCAAGTAGAGGGTTTTGAAAGCAGTGAAATTACTCTTTATTATACTACTACTGTGAATACAGTCTACGTTCATTCAAACTCACTGAATGTACACTATACTACTCTGATGGGGAACATTGGTAATGGATGAGACAGAGGAAGTGTGCAGGCAGAGAGTGCATTAGCAATCTCTGTACCTTGCACTCAGTTCGTTAACTGCAAATTACCAAATTTAAGAAAAGCATTTTAAAAGGCAAAGTAGAATAGGAACCTACCAACCTTTTTCTTGAGCTTTACTTCTGAATCAGCTGAATTTCTACCCACCTGGTCCCAGAGCTACCAGGATATCCTTTCCAGGGGGAAGGGATATTGACCTAGAAGCCCCTCACCTTCAACACCTTCCCTTTCAGTGGCTCCTGTGAGGTCTCTTCCTTTGCTTTTCTCACCTAGCAGCCCACCAGGAGTTAACAGCTGTCAGGCAGGCAAGAGGTGCTGTGGCCCAGAGGTCAGCAATCTTATTAAATCCCTATGCTGCCAATGGGACTAAGTAATGCTCACATTGCTCACTGTGAGGCAGGGAGAAAATGATTGAAGAGAAAGAGCGAGAAAAGCCAGGGGGGAAATGAAAAAGAATAAGAGCTGAATGAGAACAAGAAGTAAAGAGAAAGCCAAGCAATTCTACACAGAGACAGACCCTACTTTTTTCTAAGGATTTACCAATCGAGAAACTGTTTGCTGCAATTAAATAATCATTGCACCTGGGAAATTCCTGTAAGACAGAGCACGATCTTGCACCTTTTGTCTTTTTTTTTTTCTGTGAATGCATAGCCCACATGCAGAAGTACTGGAAGAGTCATCCTTTGGCATTTTGTAGACAAGTGCTAAAATTCTTCTAGCATGAGGCATATTGACTTTTATTTTTGTAATGGCAATGTTCCAAGAAAGAATGCACTCTGCCATTTTAATGAACATGAATTGGGCTGGAACAAATACACATGATACAACTTCTCATTTTTAATCTCATTTATAGATGCTAAATACACAACTAGAAAATCTTTCCAGCATTAAATCTCAGCTCTGCTATTGAAAGTTTATGTCCACACTGTTTGTAATTGTTTAACTACTCATCATTTTCAAACACTATAAATTGAAGAAAAGTTTACGTTAAGAAGATCATTTGTGAGCCGGGTGGTGGTGGCACACGCCTTAGGCAAGTGGATCTCTGTGAGTTTGAGGCCAGCTTGGTCTACAGGAGCTAGTTCCAGAATAGGCTCCAAAGCTTCAGGGAAAGCCTGTCTCGAGAAAAACGAACAAACGAATGAAAGAAAGAAAGAAGATTATTTGCTTCATAATGCACACAACATTACTTATTTTCAGAAAAGGCTTCTATATAATTGTAGTCATGTATGGTCAGATTCTGTGTTCATATCACTCAAAGCTTTGTGAAATCCAAAATTGCATGTAACAAAAGAAATAATCAATCTAAAGATACCAGGATAGTAAGAATGTAGCATCTGGAAAGTAGTCAAAGGTCTGTGGTCATCAAACCTGGAACAATCAACTCAATTCACAACATATATAAACACACACATATCCTTGATTTTATCTATTTATATATATATGCCCTTGATTTTGTGTGTGTATGTGTGTGTGTGTGTGTGTGTGTGTATCCTTGATAACAAATATATTTAAGTGGCCATTCTCTAGGATTAATTAGCAACTCAGTTTCTTGCTGCAATGCCAAAGCATCTACAACAAAACGTAAGTAACCGACATCTATTTCCTCTCTTCCAAAAATGTGGGTTTAATCAAACAAAGCTCAGTAAATAAACCAAGAAAACACTCTAAACCTTCAATATGGCACCATATGCAGTTTAAATACTTCATTTCCCTTTCCTTCGCCTAATCGCGGCCATTTTTCCCTGGCAGACAAGATGAAACAGAAACAGACTGAGTAAATACAACAGAAAAATTGGTTCTGATCTCTCAAATCAACAAGCCACGTTGGTGCCCCGTCAGCAAACATCACAGATCATTCTGGTCTAATTTTCCACAACTCCTCTACAAACAGGGGTCTAAGAACAGGCTAAGAGGAAAACACTTACGGATTACGTCTCTTCTCTATATTACTTATTACCACATACGTGACATTTTCACAGATGCTCTAGGTAGAAAAGCCCAACTAGGTCACTTTAAATTCCCTTCTAAACTTGTAAGTTCATGCAACTCGGAGATTAAAGTACAAACTGCAGGCAGCAGGCCAGACCAGAAGAGTTTTTTAAAAAAAAGCTGACATTATTCCTCTCTCTGGCAATGTAGGGTATACTCAAATGACTAATTTATCTAATTTATTCAGAATTTAGTGAAGACCTACTATGTGGTAGATATTGTTCTAGGCACTAGGACTATAGCCATGAATTGTACAAAGCTACTGTTCTCACTCGCTTACCCTCTATCAGGATATAAAGCAGTTTTAAAATACTTGAACTATTTAAGAAAAAAAGACTGAGATCATTAAAAATATCCATTTTGAGCTAAAGAGAAGCAGAAATACTGAAGTTCAGAGCCCCAGACCACACATGAGTGTGGAGTAAATATTTTGGCCTGTCTGTAATCTGTCTTCTCCAGTCACAATCTACCATCTCTTTTGAGGCAGGGTGTGTCGCTTGAACCCTGACTTGGTGATTCAGCTTCTCTCTGCACACAGCTTATTTTGGGGATCCCTTGTATCAGAATCCTCAGCCTTGGAATTACAATTGGGCATTTGCACAGGTGCTTGAAATCAAGATTCCGATCCTCTACTCACACAGAAAGCTGAGCCATCTCTCTAGCCCCCGGGTCTAATTCTGTAAGAGTTCTTCAGGTTCTTCTGCACCTGTCATCATTCTGCACCAAACACCTCACAGGCATCACCTGGACCATTTGTTTTATTTGACCCTAATATGTGCAAGTTCAGACGGGAGAAATAGAGGCAAATGTTCATGGTTCAAGTAGTGCACTAGACAACATACAAATGCAGAAATCTGAATGGAATTTTTAAATTATGGTAAGACAAATTTTCAATGTAATGAACATTCCTATATGTCATTGAATATTCAATGCCAGTAATTATAAAATAAATCATCACATTACAAGAAACTAAGAAACAATACTAAGTAAAACACAGTATTGGTGTAGTATAATAGGTAGAGAAGAAAAGTTAAAAGTGTCAAATAATCAAAAAGTATCAGAGATAATAAACTATATCCTGGAGTTAGAGCAGTGGTTCTCAAGCTTTCTAATGCTGTGACCATTTACTGCAGTTCCTCATGTTATGGTGACCCCCAAGTATAAAATTATTTCATTGCTACTTCGTAACTGTAATTTTGCTACTGTTATAAATCATTATATAAATATCTGATATGCAGAATGTCTGATATTTAATACCTGTGAAAGAATCATTTGACAACCCAAAGGGGTCTTGACCCACATGTTGAGAACCAGAGTTGGGGTGGAGTCAAGAGTGAATATGACTGGAATATTTCTGTATGAATATATGAAATTCTAAAACCTTTGATAAGGATACTGTCTTAAAAGTTAAACACATCCTGTTTACCGAATCTTTTTTGTGGGGGACAATTTGTTTATTGGGATTGAGGGGAAAAAATGATACTCAAAAATAGTTCAGTTAATACCTTCTTATAAATCCAAATCCAAACACGGAGATAAATCATCTATGCCTGCAGTGAAGATTAACTCAGTCACAGGCGGGAGGTACCCCATGATGGAGAGGCACACACCTCGGAGAGGCCCCTGCAGAGTGTCCTTCTTACCAGGCCCTCTTCTTCTATCATATTTCATTCTACTTACCCCAGTAGACAATTACTCACAGAAAACCTGTACATGTGTGCTTCTCCTCCAACTTCAGAATCCAAATCCACAGTAGTGCTTTTAAAGTCACAAATTATTAACTCTTTCCACTTCAACTTCATTCTGAAATGTTCACACGTGAGTACTGTGTTTACATCATCTCTACTATTACTCCATGCTCAGCCCATCCAGCCCCTTCCATGCTCCCTCTCAAATCCATGACTTTGTCTGTGATGGAATAGTATTGTAACGAGGCAAAGGTTTGTTACTTTTGTTTCTGCCGCACTTGCCCGATGATGTAAGGATGTGCTGCATCTGTCTGTGCTGTGTTTAATTGCTATTTCACCATGCCTGCCTAAGGCACCTGACTGGTCTAATAAAGAGCTGAACATCCAATACCTAGGCAGAGAAAAGGATAGGCATGGCTGGGGAGGCAAAGAGAATAAGGAGGAGGAGAAATCTCATTCTAGACAAGAACAAGAAGAAAGCCAGGCATAGGGACAGCAGGAAAGTAAGTGTGTACAGGAAAAAAAAAAAAGAGGTAAAAGGTCCCAAGGCAAAATGTAGATTAAAAAGAAATTCAAGAGCTAGCAAGAAACAAACCTAAGGTAAGGCTGAGCATTCATAATTAATATTAAGTCTCTTTGTCATAATTTGGAATCTGGTTGGTGACCTAAAAGAAAAGGCCTGGTACATTCTTCTGTAATTATTATTGTGATATCCAGATAGATAGATAGATAGATAGATAGATAGATAGATAGATAGATAGATAGATAGATAGATAGATAGATAGATAGATAGTCTTCATTTAGTGTTGATCTTATGTCTATATGTTTAAGGCTGACCATGTAGGACTAGAAATCCTATCAGAGAGAACTTGTCAGTGGCAAAGACTGACTCTCCCTCAGCAACTGAATCCTAGCCTAGTTCAGTGCTAGTTTAATGACTCAGTTAGTGAATGGCTCTTCGGTGTACCTGGACCAGCTAAACCAGGTCAAGACAACCATTGAGATTGAACTGTAGCATGTGAAGTAATGGCATAAAAGCACAAATTTGTTCAGCGTTCTCAACCCACTGCATACTAAATATATCTCATCAATAACTGTTTGCTGATACCATCCAGGAGAAATCTGAGTGGCACCATTGCCTGACTTTACAAATTAGCATGCAGTAATGGGATCTGAAACAAAGGCTAAACAAAACTCTGATGATGCATAGAGAAGGGAAACCCTTGCTTTAAAAAATATCCCAGACAAGTAATCAAATGTGGACTGGCTGTTAGACCTTTCCCTCTTAACTCGGGCATAAAGATGAAGAGATCTGAGTAAGATAGAAGTGCATTGCAGACACATCAGATCAAGTTACTGGGTGAGGGTGGGTAACTAGAAAGTATCTCAATATTACTGTCTCGTCCTCATGAAAGAAAGGTGACCACAATGTCACTAACAAGTTAAAATATACATATATGAAAGCGCCAGGTCCTGTGTACTCAGAAGCGGGCCTCGTAGAAAGGAAGTCTACTCTCAAGACAAGCCCGTCTCTAACACATCCTCCACAAGGCTAAAGTCTCAATCTTTGTACAAAGCTTTTATTTTTCTCTCTGGAGAGGTAACTTCTAGAACCCTGAGCAGCCATCACATGATAGGTCCTGTCTATCCTTCCAGATTTAAAGACAGCCCCATCTAGCTACATGCCCTGTGTTTCTCATGGATCTTCCCTGTATTTTTAGCACCCTACATTGGCCAAGTTGCTTCATTCCTTCATGCCTCCTGTGAACCCAGAATATAGGCTTTACATACCTCAAAGTCCCTCCCCCCATGACACAGAGTTCAACAGACAAGGCTAACACATATTACTAACCAAAGAACGAGCAATACCAACAAAAAGCCTTCCTTCCAGCCGCTGGCAGAGCCACGGAAAATACATGCAATGGCAGTGCCAACCCATCTCTTCCTGTGTTTATTTTATCTGATTCTCATTAGGTTCTGATGCTGTTTGTGCCCACAGCATGTCTTATTTTTACAGATTGACTGAAGCAACCGAAATGACTTCCTTGTCTGCCGTGCCTTGGGTGGTAATTTTCTAAAAGGCAAATTTTCTATTTCCTTTCCCTTCTTATTTTAATCAACCTAGACACTTATTTTGTATCACATCATGCAGGAAAAGCGTAATGGTGCTAATGGCACCTATAAAATGTACAGAATGCTAACATTTCTGAAGCAAAGAAGGACTTACATAGCCTTGATGTGACTTACCTCCTAAAAGTAATGGCTGAGTACTGTATACCAGGAAACACATTTTCAGTAGATAAATATGTCTTATGTATATTCCACTGTCTCTAGCTCTTTTTAGTTTCTTCCTAGAAATTATGTACTCATATGAAACTAGTTATTATGTTTATTGAAAATAAACAAAGTCAGCACTTTGGTTGTCATACATACGAGTCGCTGTTTTTTTTCCCTGTACTGAACATAATGCCCAAATATTTCAAAACATGTTATACCATTTTGGGTTATTATCCGTTCATTACCACTAGGTCTAATTTTATATGGGCAAGGAAGAAAATTACTTGAAATTTTTAAATTAAAGTTTATAATTGAGGGTTCCATTATCAAGTTACCCTAGCATACAACTCCTTTGGCAAACAATATAGAAGGTATTGCTTGGATCCAACTTCTTTGGTTAGGAATATATATATTCTATATATCTTAAATATATAGAATATATATAATCTATAAATAAATATACATTCTAACCATAATGTGCATTCTAAAGTATGTTTTTCAAAAATGTCCATGTTATTTCAGGAAACATTAAAAGAAAAAAAGGGGAAAATAGAGGCATAAATTCCTGGTACATACAAAAACTTTACCAGACAAAGGCTAACAATGACATCCTTATACAGATAATAGAAATGAGTAGACAACACAGAACACAAACACTGGTCTGAGTTTAAAAAAAAAAAAACAACCCACTGACTCAGCTAAACCACAACTTACACTAACCACTAGCACTCATGGGTTTATGGTCAGATATAAAGCAAGCCAGCCCAGCCAGGAATGAATCTCAGAGTGTCTATAAAGTAAATAGTTCTGAAGAACATGGGTTCTGTCTACTTGGTTACTCAGATGTGCTATCCCTCTGCTCTTCTGGACTGAAAAAAAAAAAACACCAGATAATAGCTTGGATAAAGATGTGTGCAAGAAATCAACCTAAAAATTCTAATCCTTATGAAGAGGGCTTTATCAGAATAATAATAATCATTATTGTTATCATATTATTATTATTATTGACAATGCAACAGAGGGCAAACAAAAAGAAGACCTGTTTTCTCCCTTGCTGCTAGTTAAAGAAAGGATGCCATCAAGCGGGGTTTAATAAGCCTTGTCTGAGGAGTGTTCCTTCAATTTACTTATAAAGGTTACCTCTTGTGAGACAAACAACTACAACAGTAGGGAATTGGGAAACCAGATTCTATAGCCAGGCCCTTTCCTTAGTAACGTTACCAACTCACTTCTTGCTTTAGATATAATTTTAGATCTTTAAGATAAGTAACCAGCTTATGCTAATATGCTCTCCAGTATATCTAAAGCACCTAGCGTCCCTTTAATTATTGCTTTAATGGTTTTAAATGAAGTAACTGTGACTTTTTTTGAAAAAAAAAAATACACCTTGCAGTATGTATATTCAGTCTCTCCTAGAAGCCTACACCCTAGTCATCCCCTTAAAGCGGTGGTCAGTCCTCTCCTTCAAACCTCTCCAGAGAGCTTATGTTCCACCTCAGCAATACATTCGCATGCTAAGAGTAGGAGATGGTTACAGTGCTCAGTAATCTACTCAAAGCAATGCATATATGGAATCCTGGGTGGCACATACCACAAGAAATGGCCTTTTTAACATGCAGTGAAGGTGGCGGAGGCAACACACCAGCCCTCGCTGAAGAGCAGAATACTGAATCACCACAGAGAGCATCAGATGGAAACAGAAAGCCTGATGCTGTTTCATCTTCACAATCACTGCTCTAAGGCATTAGTCCACAAGTGACAGGCCCATGAGATTGTCACAGATGCTGACCTGGATAAAGGGCCCCATGACCCAAAGCAGAGAAAGACAGTTCAACTGTTTCTCCATGACTAAAATTCAGGGCCTTGGAAACAGACAATGCTCTGTGCCTAACGACGAAGAATAAATACCGTATCACCATTAAACTGTCTTAGTTTTTACCCAGGCCCCCTCCAAAAAAAAAAATCTCTACGAATCCTACAGAAATAGAAGGAACATTATTCTGGCTACCAAAATATAAAGCAAAATCTGGATCTAGGATTTTGTTCAAATTTTCTCCAGCTCAGCTCATTGTGTCCCGAAAATAAAATTTAATTTCTACTGAAGATTACTTATCATCAAGGAAGCATTATGCCACTTCTGGCTGTCATATAAAATGTTGAGTGAGAAGAATTCTCACTTCCATGTGTTCCTCCCACCTTTCCAGGGTATGTCAAATACACCACCAAAGGATAAATTAATGTTATTTCAAAGGTTTTTTTAAGGAGGGGACAAATCACTGATACGTAGTAAGATACTCTCACATTCTCCTCTAATATGGATTCAATCATCTACCTCCTGCACTCCTTGCCAATGTCCTAAACACAGTCACGTGATCTCACGATGAAATACCTAGGAACAGAAAAACATCACAGCAGCACCAGTTACTCTGGCGGCGTCTCTTTATGCAACCTCCAGCTGAAGGAGGTCAGAGGCATTAAAAAATGGGATGACTTTGAAATGTGTGCCATAAAACATGGCTCTTTGTCAACATGCCTGACAAAGAAAAGGTGAGAGCCCATGTCAGCTAGTCAGAATGATGGCTCTACGTCACACTCTCTAGCAGTCGGGCGCACAGAGTGAGTATCACCAAGTTGTTATGGTAACTAAATTGTAGCTGGTTCCGTAAAGCAGGAGCTTTGCATCCTGGGAACCGTGTTTAAAATGCGTGCAGCACAACTCGGTGTCTCACATCCAAATCAGGCAACTAGTAGTAGCATCCAGGTACAAGAAGCCACACCAAGAATAACCTCCACTTGAGTGGGCACAGCAGCTAGCTTCCAGAGAACAGGAGAACAGTGAGGCTGTAGGCTAAAGGCCTTCACCTATTAAGGCCCAGGGCTGTGATGTCATGACCAAAGAAAGGGGCATCCTTCTCTGGCCCACTTCACCAACACTAAGCACAACCTACTACTGAAAACCAAACAAAGGTCACTGAAAACAGTCCATGAAAGCAAAACTTCAGGACAGCTGCAAGGACCATGGGCACAGAGAGCACAGCATTTAAGGCTGGAAGCCCCGAGTCTAAGGCATCCGGGCGGAATGCTGCTCCTTCTCTGACACTCTGTGAAGAGGACAAAGCACTTCTTTCGTGGAAGCTGAGCTGCACTACAGAGGTAATCCCTAGGGGACTGTGGAGTGGCCTCCAGTATGAGAACTCGCAGCACATGGCTTGGATTTCAATCTTGTCTGCAGCTGAAAGATGACATCATGTTAGTCAGGTTGCTTAACCCCTTAGAGCCTCCAGATGTGAAGTAGGAATACCACAATGTACTTCTGACAGCTGTGAGAATGACAAAAAGTATCTCTCTACATGCAATATAGTGAGAACTGAATGCATTGTGCCAAGAATGTATCATTGCTGTGTAAGATAGTATTACCGTATAAGGTTGTGGTACTTACAACTGGTGGACCAAATAATTGGATCCCAAAGGAGTATATATCCCAGTATCTGGAGCCTGTGACCTTACATGTCAAAGGGGACCTTGCAGATGTGGCTAAGTGATGCACCTTAATATAAGAAGTTTGTCCACAGTAATCATCAGTGTCCCCTTAAGAGATAAAAACTGCACAGAAGAGGATATAGAGACCAATTAGAGACAAAAGAGAGAGAGAGAATTGTGGATGACGTTAAATCATTTGAAAATAGAAAAAGGAGTCATGTGCCAAGAAAAGTAGGTAGCCTCCCAAAACGAGAATATCTCTGACAAGGGAAATTCCCTGGGTCTCCAGAAGGCATGCAGACCTGCTGACAAGATGGTTTGGGGACTTTGACCTCTAATCTGTACAACAATGATTTTGTGTTGCTTTAAGCCACCATAGGTAGTAATTCATTACCATAGCAACAGGATGCTAATGTAACACCTTATTGCTAATATTAAGGGAAACTGTGACACACAGTTGGCTTTGGGCAACGGGAGGCTAATGGATCACACCTGAGGAGTAATGAAGCCTTGGGGAGACTCCCGGCATCCCAGAACAACCATACTCATACAGGCACCTGCTGCAGCTAATGTGAGTTACCTGTAGGATCTGTGTGCCTCCTGCTGCCTATCAAACAGCTGTAGACAAAGCACGGTCTCTAACCTTGCATTCTCAGATGATCGTGCCTGAAATGGAGCAGACCAGTAAATGAACCCGGAAAGAGATGCCCCATCAACCCAGAAGCAGTTGAATCCTGGAGAGAAGAAGAAAAGCCTGGGTGGCAGTCATTAGCCCAAGGCTGACTTGTACCACAAAGCAAAAGAAAGCCGTAGACCTTTGAAAAGAAATAATAAAACCAAGTCTATTTGCCTCAGGTCAAGTCTTCAATCACAGAGTCTGCCAATCTAGTCCTACCATAATAAGGACATTTCATGTAACGCAGGAGACTACAACATAAAAGTTCAAAGGCATGGCCTAGACAATAGCAAAGAAAAGCACAAATATATGAGGGACCATACAGGGTGCCTTTCTCCTCACTCCATGTCCAGTATGAATGGAATATACATCACTGATGTATATCATATACATCACTGATACATCACTGATGAGGGAGAGTTAAGTTGAGATCATGCTATGCCTGCTGCCTATGTGTAACATGGGTAGGGGAGAGATGAGCTTAATCTAAAGAATCACACAGAATAGAGCGGGGATATTAGAAGCAGCATCCCTAAGTCCCGTGCAGAAGTGGTCATGAACACAGGAAAGCACTGACACAGCAGAAAAAAGTGCTTTGGCAGGAGCACGATGACCCAAGTTTAGTCCCCAGGGTGCAGGGACAAAAGGCGGAAGTGGTAGCTTGCATGTAATCCCCAGAAAGGTAGGAAGAAGAAACAGAGTCACAGCTAGCAACCCTGGAGTGCAGCAGAGACAGGCGAGAGCATGCGTCAACAAAGTGGAAGAAGAGAACTCCTGAATGTTGTCCTCTGTCAGACATGTGCTGGGCCTATGTGTCATGCGTGTCCAAGCACATAATGATATGCAAAACAATAAATAAATGAAAAGAATGCAAAAGAGAAAGAAGGGAGAAACAAATGATAGGCCCACTAATTATAAAACTGGGGAACTCAAGAGGCAAGTCACCTTTATTTTCTGTGCACATTCACAGAAATTCTGAGAATTACCTAATTGGTACAGCACATGCAACAGTCTCAACACCAGAATATCCACTATTGATTACGTAGAGTTGAGAAACAGCCCTTCATCGTTGTGGTGCGTAAGAATTTTGAGCTAGATAATTTCTCATAAGGAGTCACACCTAAAGCAAAATTCTTCAGCTCCAAGTATTTCAAACAAGAGTTGCTGGAAAGGATAGAAGGAATAGCATACTTCTCAAGTTCAGACTCAACATTGTGATATTTTAGTTAAGAGGGCATTTCCACAGCTGAGGCGCCTTCTTCTGATGACTCTAGCTTGTATCAAGTTGACACACAAATCCACCCAAGTCACCATTTCTGGTGGGTATGGACTTCTTGTCAAAGTTAATCTCGCCTGCAAGTTGTCCATACTCTTATGAGTAACTTTAATTAAACTCATTTGGTTCACTACAGCAGATTTAGGTGAAATCATTCGAGTTGTCATTGGTACCCTATCTGGGGTAAATGTGTGTTTATAAACATCTCCCCCAGTAAAAATTGATGCAGGCAGCATCCTGCCCTGCATCCACAGCCCTGCAGAGAAGAGCCAAGTGCACAGAGAAAAGAACAAATATTCTAAACCCTTTATCAGTATACTCCAAATACTGTATACGCTCCAACTCACAGCTGTATGCTAAAGCTGTCAACATGAGAAAAGCAAGTCAACTTCAGCTACGTTTCTAATGCACACATAAAACATTACAGGCATCAGAAGACAAATCCAAGTATAACTGGACAATATGTGATAGAAAAGTGCCGGAGAGAACTGTATCCTGTCTTCCACAGCATCCAGATTGGAACAGTATGCTTAACTCTTCCAACATTAAGGAATATTCATTGTATGTGCTCAGTGTAATAGATGCCTAACTGAGATAAGATTTCCTTTGCAACTCAGACTGCACTGTAAATAGGAAGATGGAGAGATTATTTCACCTTGGTAACATTATTACCATTGAATTTGCTAGTGTAAAGCCAAAGTCTGTGAGAAAAATTATCTGCATTCATGTGTCAGTCCCAACACTGCCCTGACTGTAACAGCTCCTACACTAAGTGATCCTCCTGAACCTCAACACACACACACACACACACACACTCAGAAACACTGTATGCATACACAGATTATATATATACATATAAAGACATGTTTTTGTGTGTGCATGTGTACCTTACAAAAGATCTTTGTGGTAGTTTGAGATTGGCTCCCACAGGCTCATGCATTTGAATACTTGCTTTCCAGTTGGTGAACTGTTTAAGATGGATTAGGAGGTGTGGCCCTGTTGGAAAGAGGACTTTCACTGGGAGTGGACTTGGAGGTTTCAAAGACTAGCAAGACTCAGTTTTTCTCCTCCTCTCCCCTTCCCCCAATCAGACTCTCTCTCTCTCTCTCTCTCTCTCTCTCTCTCTCTCTCTCTCTCTCTCCCTCTCTCTCTCTCTCCCTCTCTCTCGTGCTCATGGATCAGGATAAAGTTTTCAACCACTTCTCTAGCACCATGCTTTTCTTTTCTGCAGCTATGCTTCCTGTCATGTAGTAAGGATTAACCCTCTGAAGCTAGAAGCAAGACCTCAGTTAAATGCTTTCTTGTATACGGTTGCCTTGGTCATAGTATCTCTTCATAGCCATAGAATAGTGACTGTGGCAATCTAGAAATAACTGAAGACCTCTAGTATATGTCTTGAGGGAAGGACTACATAAGACCTAATAACTCTCACCTAAGAAGTCTATGAAACTGTCCCTGGGGGACACTGATGATCAAAGCTACAGAGGTGGCTCAGTGGTTAAGAACAGGGAAACAGATGATGTCATTATTAATGTTGAAGCAGAAATTGTTCCTGGGCTTCTCAAAGCCTCAGGATACCTGAGGAATATGGAGAGACCGGGTTAATATTATAAGGGAAATGTGGAGATTAGTGGATTTATTGGGAAGGACATAGGGATGTAATACTGAACGAATTTTCTTTCCTCCAAACACTCAAATGTTCCCATCCTCTCTCTAAAGCAAAGAGAGACTATTCCTAAAGGTAAGACCATGCCAAGCTGCATGTGCCCTACATATAATTCATATAAGTTCTAACCAAAGTACAGGACCAAGCATAGATGCCACCTCAGGCATGGATAGCATTAACCTTGCTAGCTCAGCTTCCTCCAAGGACTGTTGTGCTGGAGAGGGGAACCATTGAGGATGTGTGCTTATGGAATTATTCCTCCCCAGTCATTCATTTGGCAGAAAAACCTGCCCTGCTTTATATAATTAACTGATTAAAAGTGGTTTGTGATTAAATTCTAACCAAATGAGCTTGCACTGATTGAAGGACACATTCAAACTCTTCAATTGATGATGTCTGTACTTGGAATAATATATCTTTATTCAAGGAGGGAATAAACTACTATTTGTACAGTGCTAATACATTGTAATAACACATTTAGATTAGCTTACTTTGAGACATAAAACAAAATTGCACATGAGGAGACTAAGTCATCCATTTCTAAGAAAAAATGTGTTCTTCTATGCTCACTTCTAGTGAGAATAAAACAAACAAACACACACTCACAGACACACACATAATGTTTTATCCACTTGTGATCTATAGAGACATTGTCTGTGGTAACTAGAATTCAGTCACTACTGACCTGGCAGAAACCTGTTCTAAAGATGAGACACTCCAACCCGAAACACAAATAGGAAAGAGTGTGTTCTTTGCATCCAGTCCTCACTGAACGAAACCACTCAATCATTGCCTCCCTCCTCAGCACCCAGGCACTGTTACTAATTTGAAAATGCATACAGCTCCTCCCAGTTCTGTACAGACATAAGAATGACCAGCAGTAACGGTCATTCACAGGACTCATGCTCACCTTTCTTGGTCAACTATCATCTATCATGAGTAGCAGTTCCAAAGTCTAGAAACTGATGCTTATAGGTTCTTCTTCCACCGTGCCAGTCAACGCCTTTGTAAATCCCAGTAAACTATTAAACCTTCCCCTAAGCCCCACTGTAGCTACCTGTAAACTGGTGACGTACACAGCAGCATGCAGCTTCCAAGTCCGAAGCCATCAGATGCTATAGGACTTTGGGGAATGTTAAAGGAAAGCTACAAATATAGCAGAGAACAAGAAAGGATTCCTGATTAGCATTAAATAACCCTGAGGACATCACTCTTTCATAGTTCAACTAGCGAGTTTCCTAAACCAGTTTGTAGAAACTGTAAATGATCTAACCACATCACGTGTGCTTTAACAGCTCCTTTGGACCATGTTTTAGTGAGAGTTTATTGAATAGCATCTGAGTACTTTCATTCCTCGGGCCTAAGGGATTCTCCTATTAGCACTTAGAGACGGTCTGACCCCGCCTACAGGCTATTTCAATTTACCCCCCCATCGTCACAGCTGCCTATCATGACAACTTGGTTCAATTGGGCCCCTGTGAAGGAAAACCAAAACACTCTTTGAACAGATAGTGAATTTGGTTTAAAAGTCAGATTACCTTTTCAAAAGACAGGTGGCTAATATGTAAGTTTACCCCCTCACACATAAAGTCAATCAGTTGTCGTTAAACTGCTGATTTCTATCATCTGACTCAACCCATCCATGTCAGTGGTCCTCGACCTTCCTAAATCTGCCACCCTTTAATACAGTTCCCCGTGTTGTGGTGACCCCCAACCATAAAATTACTTCATTGCTATTTCATAGCTGGAATTTTGCTACTGTTACGAATCATAATGTAAATATCTGATCTGCAGGATATCTAATATGCGACCCCCCCCAAAAAAAAAAGAGGTCTTTACGCACAGGTTGAGAACCGCTATTTAGAGACTTGTAAGGCCTCTTTCCATCTACATACATCTGTGGCCTGTTTCTCCTAGAAAGACAAATTTAACCCTGTTCTCCCCATTTGACCCTCTCTCAATTCAACGAAAGTTCAGTATCTGCATAAAAAAAAAACCCTTTTCACTGTGTGGCTATACATACAGGAAACAAGCTGCATATCATTCTGCAAATGACTACGGAGTCATTTGCCTTCACAGCATCCCCAACCTGCCCAAACCAAGACACAAGCCTGTTCGGAGGCAGAAATGTAAATGGGATTATTTCTTTGCTGAGCATGACAGTAGGGAAAATAAGATGTACCACTGCCTGCTTAACAATTAGAACTCAGCCAAGGTATTGTCTGCTGCACGAATACTGAATTTCAATCTATTCTTCTGCTCGAAGCAAGCCAAGAAATAAAGGAAGTCGGAACATCAGGCATAGGACACAAATTCTATTACACTGAAAGCAGGGAAGGCACATAATGAAATCTCTTCCTGTCTGCAAGGTCATCCTTCTAATTCGTGGAATTCACTTAATCCTTAGGTCCAACTCAGTGCATGCTAGTCTTCAAAGAGATCCATACAGGTTTCTATCAACAACCCTAAGAGGAGGCTCAGAATGCAAAAGAGAAAAGCCACCACAAGGTGGCCACTGGTAAATTGCAACTGCTGAGTATGTAATACAAAAAAAAAATGTTGTTTTCAGATTTTAATACCTTTTAGAGGGCAATAAACTGCTCTATCAAAAAATTAAACTGTAACTTTAAGGAAAAAATGAATAGTAACATTTGCAACAGGTTAATTTTCAAGGACTTGAATGTATAATTTACCACCCACTACCTTTTCATTAACAGCACCAACGCATCATTGAAAACTTATCTCTACTTTGCCTTCATCCGGTCCCTGCAATTCACATGACTTCAAGAGTAACAATTACTCATCACCTGGTTTCCAAAGTAACTCGTCAAAAGGGCTAGGGTGTGAACTCTCCTTTGTAGTCACATTTGACAGGTTGTACAAGAAGCCACAAACATTAGAAGCACTGTGGCTTGCCTTTATCAGACAAAGTAGAATGTTTCAATATTAATTGGAAAGTCAGTAAGAGAAACCACTTTCCCACCAAAAAGAAACATACACACACACATATATAATAGTTATTAACATAAAAGTTAGATGTAGTAAAGAAAATTCATAATGATTTACAGCCTCAAAACAAACAATTATGTATTAACAAAACTATGGAGGTCTGTGAAGTATTAAACGATTCACTTTACAAGAAAACACTAGGTGGGGCTGTAGAGAAGGCTCCACACAAGCACAGAGGCCTGATGTTGATCCCCATAACCCATTAGACAAAGAAAAAGCCAAGCATGCCGGTACACATCTTTCATCTCAATCTCACTACTGGAAGGAGAGATAGACAATGATTCCTGGGGCAGCCTCGTCTACTGGATGAATTCCAGGCCAATGAGAGATACTGTGCCAAAATTCAAAGGTAGATGGCACTTGAGAAACGCCACCCAAGTTCCACTCTGACCTCCATGTGCATGTGTGCACACACACGTGCACACACACACACACACCATGTATACATTAATGTTATTTTTACTAAAATAAAGGCCTTTTACTAAAAGGTTCTTCACCCTGTGATATGCACACTACAACTTGGTATGCAAGGATTGTCCCAATTTTGGAATATACACAGTGGGTTTTTTTAATGCAAATTACTTCACAGTCACTCATTAAACTCTTTAATGCATACATGTTTAACCAATGAAAGCAGTCAATCTGTCTCATCCTGTTCTGAATGGGGTTTTTTGTTGTTGTTGTTGTTGTTATTGAATGCAAATTTAAGTGGCTACCTCTGCACAGGATGCGAGGAATTTTCACAAGGCCAGTCAAGCAGAAAGTGCTATGGCTATCGGCATCTCACTGGTCATTCATTATCCAGTCCTAAAAGGCTGGCTGAACTCAGGGAGCATCCATACACTATTTTAATGTCTCAGACTTCAGTTCATATAACTCTAGACACCAAATGGGTCATGGTAGTGACATCTAAAGGATCAAACATACCCTAGGTTTTGTACATCACCTTTTGACAATTCAACCTTGGCTCATATCGACGCACAAAAAATAATATAAAGGAGAGGGCAGAGTTTCAGTATTGCCCCTGAAATCTGACTACCCCCACTCAGGGTTCCACATTGTTTTTGTCTTCTGCACTGTTAATTTTTTTTATTTCTATCACAACTTATTTTCTAATTATCCTCCCATAGTTAGGGAACATGATATCTTCAGATTTAGAGACATATGGGGCTGGAGAGATGACACTTAATGGGTTGCCCTTCCATAGGACCTGAGTCTGGTCTCCAGCAACTATGCTGGACAGCTCGCAACTATTGCCTATGACTCCAGCTGCAAGAGATTTAGTATCTTCTTCTGGCCTCTATGATGGTCTGCACTCTCATGCCTAAAATACAGACACACATTCGTAGAATTTTTTAAAATGACACAAAGAATTCCAGGCATATTTAGAAATCATGTTTTGGCCTTTCTTATGAGTTTAAAATTATACACACTGCAACTGCCTTTAGAAAGACATTTTCAGTTCCCATATTAACCAGCTTCCACCTACACATATAGTTGCTATTCTTAATGAAATTAGCATGCATGATAATGCATGAAATTGTGGTGTATTACCTATAATTGATGAGTTCTTTAGCAATAACCGTCTATATAATCCTCACACCAATTCTAAGACAACCACTGCTATACCCACACTTTGCAGATGGCAGAACAGAAACATGAAGAGATTAATTGTATCATGTCCATCTGACCTGTAATATAGGTCAAATTATGAACTCAGGACATGGTCAGCACATTAAACTGTTTCTCAATGAACAATTTTATATTTTGACGGAATAGCCTTCATTTTGTACTCAAGAAGCATCATATATATATATATATATATATATATATACATATATATAAATATATACTAGTACATATATTAGTGTGTATGTAAGTATGTGTATATGCATGTATGTACATATGTATGCATGCAATTTGTGTTTAACAGTTTTTAATGCTGACCGCTATCTACAGCACAAAGTATGGACTCGTTGATCTAGAATGTACGCACAACGTGGGCTTCCTAACCTTCTAGCTGCACCTGTCTCCTTTCCTCCTGAGGACTAATTGTCCCCCAAACTTTTCACATTCTCTTGTGACTGTGTGCACGGGCAGAGGCATATCCTGAACCGCCCCTCTCGCCTGGTACTGTGGCCATCTGGCGGGTTCCCACTCATCTTCCATGACTCAGTGCTAGCATCTCTCTGGGCACCCTTCCCTGACACCCAGCCACCAACAGAATTCTCACACCCACCTCTGCTTTGCATGCACCTCCTTCACACAATTGGCACAGTTTTCTAAAGTTCCATATCTTAAAAACTTAGAAGCAAAAATCATATTGTCAATGCCCCTCAGCAATGAGACCCTTAAAAGCAAGCTTGTTTCTTGTCTTTGTCCTCTTGGCACTGACCAGAACAGACATGCTTCAGTAACAAAAGGATGTGTAAGTGGCCTGAGTGAAATCCAGCAAAAAAAAAAAAAAAAAAAAAAAAAAAAAAAAAAAAAAAAAAAAAAAAAAAAAAAAAAAAAAAAAAAAAAAAGCATCCGCTACATACAATCACTATAATTCTAGGACTTTGTAGTTTATGGGATTAAACTATGAAGCTACAATTAGCAAATTTCTATATGTCAAAAATCGTCAGTGAAGAATTCATATTGCACAGAATTATTTGGAATTGTGTCTATCATCACAGATTCAAAGTAGAAGAGACCTTGGGTTATGTAGAACTCAACCAGCTCCAATAAGCTGGAGTGCATGGGAAAGACGGCCAAATATAAGAGACAGTCGAATCCTACAGGCCTACCTGCCAAGGACCACGCTCAGTCGTGCTTGAAAACTCAGTTACCTCCGTGTCCATTAGAATATGCTTCCTTCTGCCAGTGCATATCCCAACGCTACCTTTCTGGTTCAAAGCCACTCGCTTTAGTAGGCAGCCTGTATTTCCCCGCTTTGAAGACTTCCTTTAACATCCTCTCTCCAGGGACGACCACACAATCTCCAGAACTTACCATCTTTGCCTATCTTACTTCCCCTGCCTGGCACCAAATCAATAAGGACAAAGTTACATGATTTTGGCCCCACTCAACCCCCCCCACACCTAGGTCAATGGCTAATATACTGCAATATGGAAAATAAAGCACGCTAGGTTCTCCAGCCACTTTAAATATATACATCAACTAAAATTCAGCAGAGTTAACAAATATTAAAAATAATCTGTTGATTGCAGACTATAGAAATTTCAGATAAGAATTCCTATTAGTTTTTTTAACTAGGATTTCTAGTCTAGATAAAATTCTTTAAAACTTGGCATTAGCAGCCATCTTGTTACTGATTACATAGACATAAGGGTCTCATAATGATTGCATGTCTAAAGTAAATTACAAGATTATATTTTAATTCCAATGTTTTTATCCAAAGCTCAGGGAAGATTTCAGATGTGTAAAAATTATGTTGGGGATAGAAAATGCACAGGTTAAGGACAAGGAGGACAGTTGCTTTGGCTGAGAGATGAAGAGACTCTCACATTTGATTGTAAACTACAGCTGAAACCTCAGCATCTCTCTGTGCACTCTTCCCTGACGCCCAGCCATGAACAGAATTCTCACACCCACCTCTGCTTTGCATGCACCCCCTAGAGAAGAATGAAAATAACACAGCCATGAACATACATGCAGTTGCTAGGCAAACTAATATACATTCTCCTCGTACTTAGACATCAAAAGAATCAATAGGACAATTGATGTTCCTAAAGAATCGGCCCGCCACAGATCAAGGACAGTGCAAGGTGTATACTGGAGGTTAGAGCTCTCATTTGAATCAGAAGTAACATCACCATTCTGACTTAGTTCACTGAAAACATTCACTAAAATATGAATTCTGACAGCTACAACTGTCTCTCGATAATAAAATATGCTAAGCATTTATCACAAAACAAAACAAAAGCTGCCTTCCCAATGTGACTTTTGTCCTTTATGTTAAAACATGCTTTGTAACTTGTAAAGTTTCTTCTCTGCCAGTTTCCACGTGGAAACTTCATTCTGGATCCTGCCACACGGAGGACCCAAGAATGGATAGTACAAGCTCCATTTAATGAAATGGTAAGGGCTGAAACCATTTATAAGATACACAGGTGAGTCCAAGGCTCTTCACTGGCCAGGTATTCATGACAGATGCCTTTGCCTTGGCAGCTGTACACACTCTGGAGGCTTGAACTACAGAATTGAGATCTATACTTCCTCAGTTTGCTTTACAGTACCAAATCGAACTAGAAGCCAAGTTGACTTGGAGCAAGTATAAAACCCATAATATCGTGCAGGGAAAATTGCTCAGTCAGGAGAAGTGCTTACCTGACAAGCAGGAGGGCTTGAGTTTGATCTTGAAAACCCACATTGAAAAAGCAAAACAAAACAAAGCAATACAAAACAATACAATTCAAAACAAAACAAAACAATACAATACAATACAAAACAATACAGTACAATACAAAATAAAAAAGTCAGGCAGTTATATGCATTATTTGTTATCTCAGCACTGGGGAGGGAGAAACAGGCAAATAGATTTCTCAGGCTGACTGGCCCTAGTCTAATAGGCAAACGCTAGGCCAATAATAGACTATCACAAAATAAAGTGGACGGGGCCTAAGTAACAGTCCCCAAGGTTGTTTCCTGGCCTTCACATGCACATGTATCCCCAACAAACACCCCAGATCCATAATAACTAAGGAAACAAACAAAAAGAAAATTTTAAAACATCTCGAAATAGTTAACTAAAAGGGTTTGCTTCTAAACAACTCTTCCAAGCACAGTAAAAATTAAAACATAGTAGGATCACAGTTGAAAACACCAAGGGGTGGGGATGGTGGCACATGCTTGTAATCCCAGCACCCAGGAGCCAGGTCAAGAACAAAATGGACTATATCAGATTCTAGACAAGCTTGGAAACTCTGTCCTAGGGAGGGAAAAAAATCCTGCTCCCTCTGTTCTGGCCTACAGTCTCCAAATGCAATTCATACCCAGGAGCTATGAAATTCCAAACGGTTTTTTTTTAACCTGGCCTGAAGCAAAATAAAGCCATGACCTATATTCTACTGAATCCACTTTCTATTGTGTCTATAATAAATTATTATAATCTCAGTGGCTGGAGAATTCAAATGCATTATCTTACAGTGCTGGAGGTCAGGGGTCCAACAGTCTCACTAAACTAAAACCCAGCTCATCAGCAGAACTGAATCTTTTTAAGCATCCAGATAAGATTTCACTCACTGGCTTTGCTGTAGCTTCTAGAATCCCCTGGATTTCTTCACCTATGGCCTCTTCTTCCATGTGCAGAAACAACCATGCAGCCTTCTGAGCATGTCTCCATTATCATGTTTCTCTCTCTAACCCTCTTTGGGAATAATTCCCAGCCTGACTGCTTGAATGAGTTGTGTGACCAAATCGGTCCCAGCCAAGCATTCGGGGTTCAAGTCTCCATTTCCAGTTCCTTACACTTTAATTACACACCCACAGATTCCATTTTGCCATGAGGATGACAATCCCTGTCCTGGAGAATAGTGATGTGCACCCTAAAACGGGGCATTCTTTTATCTAACACATCCATTGACTGTGATTTTATGATAGGTTCTTCCCGTGTACTTAGCAAACACCAGTATCAGAGAACCTACGTAAAACTTACGAAATGCCTGTCCACTCTGAAAAATAAAATCCTAGCTACAACAGAATCATGCTCTATGGGGACCAGCCTGAATAGTTATTACTTGGCAGAAAAGAAAAAAGAAAAAGCTGTAAGTAATGGCAAAGCTTCTAATGCATCTCCCTGTGACATTGAGAGTTTATCTGCTGTAGGCAGAAAAGCCTTTGTGGTTAGTGAGGCCATGTATAGGAGACCTTCACAGGAACATTAGCAAGCATTAACAGTGCAGAACTCGGAACGACTCTCAATTATGGTAACATAATCCCACCCAGTCTTGTGTTGAGCACAGCCTGGCCATAATAAATTGTAATGTCTCACTATAAATAAGCAACTAAACACTCTGGAAAATAAATATAAAACTTTTTGCATTAAAAATTAAATACAGTCCAACTTCAAGGACAAGGACCTTGTTTTATTCATTTCTGTGTTCCTGACAGTGTCAATGGCAAATAATATCCATCTACAAATTTTGTTTTTGTTGAAACATCATGTTTAGTTCATGGGATAGATTAATTCAGTGTCTGATGTGCCGAGCACATAAAATAAGCACACAAGATGGGACACATTATTTAACAATAAATAAAAACATACTTATCAAGAAAACTCTAAAAAAAGAAAAGCATACCCAAACTCCAGACACATCTGCCATAAATCAATTTCTCTGGCAACAAAAAGTAGTTCAGTTTTTATGTATTGCATGAAGAATATAAATATTGGATCTGTATCCATCAATTCTAAAGGCAGATCTTACTACACAGTGTGCTCAAATATAAAACTATCAAGAACTACTGATTTCATTAACTTTGTCCATAGCCTTGTGATGCAACTTAATTTGCAATGTTATGAAAACTAGTTTCTAAAGGACTGGTTGTTGGTGTTCCTGATTTTTTTCCAGGTAGCGCTCATTTAAAGAACAAATGTCTGTAAAAAAAAAAAAAAAGGAAGAAGACAGGAAATGGGAGAGAAATGAGGAGAGAGGAGGGAGGTAGGGAGGGGTAAGAGAGGAGAGGGGAGGGGAGGGGAGAGGAGGAAAGTGTAGAGGAAAGGAAGGGAGAAGAAAGGAATGAAGAGGAGAGGGTGGAGAGGAGGAAAGAGGAAGGGAGGGGAGGGGAAAGACAAGAAAAAGGAAGGGAGGGGAGGGGAAGGACAAGGAATAGGAAGGGAGGGGAGGGGAGGCGAGAAGAGAGGAGGAAGCTAGTTTGAATTCCCAGAGAGAGAATGATATTGGTGCTGGTCAGGTAAAACCATCACTGTTTTATAGCAAGGTAGCTTTTTCCAGGGGCAAAAATCCTAATAGTGACCCTACCGAACAATAGCAAACAAGGTAACCACATGAACCACCAACCCACACGTTGATTGCTTGTCCATTCACATAAACATGCCTAATACATAAAGTATTTAAAGAAGCAACTTTACCTGTAGTCTCCAATGTTCCAAACACTCATATATATTAAAGTTCAGTCACTTCCAAACTTTTTAAAGGATAGTAATTAATTCAGATAAAATTAAACAGTATCATAAAGTAAAATGTAACACTTACCTCTTTTTTATGTATGAGAATGCAACCAAAACCTTGCATTCATAAAGCATCTATTCTTCTCACAGAAGCATGTATTTTAGATCTTTGGTTTTCAAATACATGCGAAAATAGTTTGACAAATACAGTGTAGAGGCATGCTTAAGAAGGGCAGCCTAGCATTTCACACAAAAATCAAACTATAAACTTGTGAAAAGAAGTTGTAATGATAACATGCATTGAACTTTATGTAGGTCATATTAAAGTGCTCGAAATCTATAGGACAGAGTAAGATAATATACAAAGAAGGGCTTCTGTGACAAGCCCACATCATAAAGCCTTCATGTGCACAATGAGAACAGGAGTGCATTGAGAGTAACTTGGAAAACTCCCATACATAATCAAGTCTACCATGATATTCACCAGAGTATACTACAGTTCTTGGCCCCTATACACCTCTATTCTCTTCTAAAATTCTAAAAAATAGCTGAATTTTTTTTTGGGGGGGGGTTGGTTTTGGTTTTTCAAAACAGGGTTTCTTTTCTGTATAGCCCTGACTGTCCTGAAACTCACTCTGTAGACCAAGCTAGCCTCAAACTCAGAGATCCACCTGCCTCTGCCTCCTGAGTGCTGTGATAAAAGGGTTGCACCACCACCACTGGGCAAATACTTGAATTTTTAACAGACATACCCTGGAAGAAGTCCCTGGATTGACGTCCAGGTAGCTACTAATAAAAGAGAAACTGTCTCCGGCTCTCCTTGTAGATAATGTCCACCAGAGGCTCATTCCTGGGAGCCTGAAATAAAGGAAGCCATGGTGGTGCTTGCTATTCACTGTGGAAAAGGAAAGATCAAATGGCATTCTGTCAACAAGAACTCTATGGGCTGTCATTTTTCTCTATCTATAAAACGACACCAATTCATATGTGCAATTACAATCCGGGAGGCAACTTAAGTTATCTATTGATGTTACCTATCAAATGACTCCAACATTTATCAGTTTCAGGAACTAAGGATTTACTAACTCAAAGAGCTTCTCTGGGCCACGATTTTAAGAACTGCCCAGCTAGGTGGTTCTGGCTCAGAGACTAAAGTGAACATGTAACAAATTCTGCCCTAAAGCTGGCATCTCAAGACCTTGCTAGGGCATTAGGCATTCTGCCCAAGGTGGCTCTTTGGCATGTCTGGTACAGACTGATGCTGACTATCAACAATTCCTTTCTTGCCAGATCAGTCTCCAGGAGCCGACTGAGTATGCTCACAACATGGCGACTGGCTTTTTCCAAAGCAAATGGGCCAACAAAGAAAGGTAGGTATGGCAACATAAGGGTGGTACTCAAAGTCATACATCAGCAATCTGCCACCTTCTACAGGACATGCCAAGCGCACGAGCAGGAACAGGCACGGTCTCACTGCAGACCGTTCAGACTCTGATTGTTTGAAACGAGCTTACAAATAAAAGAAAAATAAACTTTTGATACAGTTTTAGAATTGCTTATTATGGTTTAACTTCTTTAGATTGTTGTTATATGTGACAATACAGTATTAATCAGAACACTAGAGGACACATTAGTGTTTCATGAGAAATCCTTATGTTTCTATTGAATGAAAATAATACCACATTTTTAACCAAGACTTACAGCAATTGTTCAATATCAGCATGTTTTTCATGCATCATTGTGTGTGTGTTATTTAATTGATTTTCCATTAAATGCTTATGATGATAATCACATCATTTTAGTATCAATTTTATTGATGGAGAGGTCAAAATTTAGAAATCAGTTATGCTAGAGTCTTAAAATTGGAGAGAATTAGGATTCCTATCCATTGATAACCACAGAATCATGATACTGAGAACAATCCTAAGAAATTACCTCATTTGCTGAAACTCACTGGCGAGTCTATTAGAATACAATAAATCATCTTTACTTTTATGCTTTTTCAAAACTTCCTATCAGCAAAACTCTTTAGAGTGATGTGGCAATCCAATAGTTTGTTTTCAGATAAGACATGACACCAGTGTGCAAAAACAGTTACCTACGTAGTGAAGTTCTGCATATTGGAAATGAATTTTTTAAAAATGAAGCATGACATTCTCACCCAAATAGCACCTTCTTCTCAATGGAATTTTAAATGACTACACATACAAAAAGAGTATTCAGCACCCTTCTGTAGAAGGAACTTGTAGTGTGCCGTTTTAGGATAACAATCTTGTGAACAGTTAGAGCTACAGATTTTATGCTTGCTGTGTTTTTACCCTAAACACAACTATAGCTAACTCTCATTTAGATTTTCAATTCTTGGATAGCTGTCCTAGGGTTTTTTTTCTATTGTTGAGATAAATACCATAAGCAAAAACAACTTTGGGAGGAAAGAGTTGTTTGGGTTTGCACTTCCACAACATAGTCTATCACTGAGAGCAGTCAGGACAGGAGCTCAATCAGAAACCTGGGAAAAGGAAGTGAAGCAGTGCCCTGAAGAAATACTGTTTATGGACTTGCTTTCAATGGCTTGCTCAGTCTGCTTTCCCATACCACCCAGGACCACCCAGTATAGGTGTGCCACCACCCATAGTGGGCTAGACCCTTGCACATTAATCAATAGTATAAAAAAAAATGGCCCCAAAGATTTCTCTACAAGCCAGTCTGAGGGAGGCATTTTCTCGATTGAGGTTTCCTCTTTCCAAATGACTCTAACTTGCGTCAAGTTGACCAAAAACTAACCAGTACAACTGACCCCTTGTCAGCTTGACACATGAACATATCACTAGAAAACTATGACCTTTCATTTTTTGTTTGTTCAAAATATGTCACGTTAATATCACTGTATAAAACATTGTATAACTTGAAAAGGTCCTACAGGTTTTAAAAGTTTCAAACAGTTTAAAAGTTCAGTCTCATAACTATGGGCTCCTACAGAATCAAAAATGATATTTCTTATATACATTCTCACTCCTAGAGGGAATGTGACCAGAGCACAGCTACAATCAGATCATGTAAAACCAAATTCCAGCATCAGTATCCAATGTATGGGATTTATTCATAATGTTCTTGGCTCCAAATGGCTTAGGTAGCCTCACCTCTGACTTTACATACACAGCATACATAGCTTATCTTACAGGCTAATGTCAACCCCATTGCATTACCTGCCCTATCCTTCACAATCATCTCATGGTCCTGGCAGCTATACTATGTGGATATCTCCATTGCAACGGGGGCTATGCTATCACCAATGGCGTCTGGCCTCTCTACAGGGATTCTGACCACAGGGTGTTAAGACTCAGCTTCGATACATGACCCCTTCAATTCTAGGTTCTCTACTGCAACTGAGGCTACACCTGCACCAAAGGCCTCTCCTGCCTCTCACAGTACCAAGCCTCAGATGTTCTCCATCTCCATAACCCAGTCAAAGCCTGCGGCTTTCATGATACCAAAGCAAGTAACACATCACCAAGCTTGACTCCAGCTTCCTCTGCAGCCTTGGCCCCACCGGACTCCCTCACTAGTCAGCTCCTGTGTGCTGACCCTGAGGAAATACTTCCCATAAAAATTCACCTCCATGCTGCTGCTCTCTCCTTCATCACATTTGATTTCCATCCCCAACTGACCGGCATCATTTGTCCCATTAAAGTAAAAGCTTCGCTGCAGTGGTTCTGGTCTCTTGTTTATTACAGTTGATTCTTCAATCCCAGCTGACCCAGAAACCACATATTAACCCAAAAGCATCACATAAATGACCCTGAAAAAAAAAGTATTTGCTTCCCTCTGAAATTTCATCTCCATCATCAGGACTCCTTCAGTATTTACATCTTCCAAGTTCCCAAAAAAACAGCTTACTAGGTTCTGAGGACTCAATAACTTTTCCATCCCAAAGATCTAAAGTTCTGTCCACAGCCCTCCACCCAGAACATGGTCATGGTCTGTCACGGTGATAATACAACTACTGTTAACCATTTTTGCCCTGGTTTTCTTTCTGTTGCTATAATAAATCACAGGCCAATTGGCCAACACTTTCCTAATCAGGGAAATCCGTGGCAGGAATTCAAGCAGGAACCTGGAGGCAGGAACTGAAACACTGGCCATGGACATGGGCTGCTTATTGTTTTTTTCTCCATGGCTTGCTCAGCCTGCTTTCTTATACTCCTCAGGACCACTCAGCCAGAGGTAGCACTGCCCACAGTGGGCTCGGTTCTCCCATATTGATCATTAATCAGGAAAATGACCCTACGAACTTACGTGTGGGCCAATCTGAAGGAGGCACTTTCTCAATTGAGGTTCCCTCTTCCTAGATGACACTAGCTTGTGGCCAGCTGACAAAATGCAAGGAGCAAAATGACTGTATATAATCTTCACCGTGTATATTTTAAAAGTTAGTCCACCCTTCTGGAAACCCAAAGAATGGAGTGCCTACCATCATACCGATATAAAAATTATTTTTTCATACTTATCTATCAGCTTGAGATTATGGATAAAGCCATGGTGAAGAAAGGAAGAAATAAGAGTGTAGATAAGTATTATGGTTCATATTCAAAAGCCAAAGGAAAATAACTGTGGTTTTTCCATAGATTCCAATCGCAGCAGCAGCAGTAATATCACCACGCAACTAATATGTGATAAAATTTTGTTATATACTGAGAGCTCTCAAATATTAGGTTAATATACATTACCTCATTTAATCATCATCAAAAAATGTTTAATGATTTTCTGAGATGCAGACATGAACATAGATACGTAGATTAAAGAGTATGTGCAGACCCTCTACATCAGCGGTTCTCAACCTGTATATCACGATCCCTTTACAAAACCTCCATCTCCAAAAACATTCACATTATGATTCGTAACAGTAGCAAAATTTCAGTTATGCGGTAGCAATGAAGATTTTATGGTGGGGGCGGTCACCACGGCATGAGAAGCTGGTATTAAAGAGTCGCAGCATCAGGGAGGTTGAGAACCACTGCCCTAAAGGTATTGGAGGTCACCACACCATGAGGAACTGCATTAAGGGATCACAGCATTAGGAAGGCTGAGAACCACTGCACTACATAGGAAGTGGCAGAGCTGCCATTGAAGATGGCGGATATCTGTCCCACAGATCCCATTTGGACAACTGATTACAATTTGCTGGACAATATTGCCTGAAAATGGAGCAATGCAATCAGGCATCCGCTGGGTCATATTCTATCTTAGGAAAGTAGCATATGAAGATGTTCAAAACTCGGATGCTTCTTTTGGTATGAAATAACATCTCCAACGGACAGGACTTTGTGGTCACTTTTGAATATATAAGGTATTCTCGCCAGTTTTCTTACTATCTCTCCAAGAGGCCTCGGGCAGGGATGAGGATTGAGATGAGTTTTTAAGTAGAAAAAAAGTGGAAGTTTAATATAAAATCCCTAATTCTATACATAAAAATATACAATACAAGATCAAGGAAACAAATATTAAAATGTTTTTTTTTCTTCAAGCATTCCTGGCTATACCTGACCCACTTTAAATTCCTTCCAGTGTAAACAATGACTTTATTCTCAGGATGTCTCCAAACCTCGAATCTCTAGGTCATTGTTATCTCAAATAGGAAAAAAAATGAACACAATTCCTATGAAAATGATGCTGCAAAGATTAGCAACAAGCATTGCCATACTAACATTGTGCAATCCAGAGTCATAAATCAGCAGCTTTTATACACTCACTAAGATCAAGTTTACTTCTTCTGAACACTGCAAAATCACTTTAAGTAAGAGAATGCTAAATGCGTATAGTTTTAAAGACCTGCAGCTTCTATATACGAGACAACTGAGTTCCATGACTAACTTGAAAGACACAGTAAGATCAGAATCTATTTGACTGAAACTCCTATTCTTCCTGTTCTGAGATTTCACCTGGGACAGTAGGGATGGTGACCTCCCCACACATAAGCACCACAGCATCACATCAGATGATGATGTTGCAGTTAGACTTTGGGAGGAAAGATGATCTGTGGACAGAAAGACAGACCTGGGGACCTTTTCTACCCTCAAGTCTATCTTATATTATGGAAAATGATTTTTTTCCCCACAAAGAAGGGTAAGAGATGGGGACATTCTTAAATGTTTTCTTCTTTTTAACTGTAGCAAACGTGTTTCCCACTTGCATTCTTGTAGGTAGAAGGTGATACCTGCTGGGCTTAAGCAGCTCTGCATCTAATATGAAGTGGCGCCAGTATCTACTGCCTCTATACAGAGTCTAAGACATTCACCTTCTCCTGGATGGAAGGAAAAGTACATCACTATGATCCACCCATCGATGGTTCAAAGAATCCCTTCTCTTGCCTCTAATTTTTCTTCTGGGAAAATGTAACACTAGGTAACATCTGAGAATCTAAGAGCCACTGCAAAAGTAACTCTTTAAGATAGTGTCGGGTAGAAATATATGGACCTACCGCCTCTGACTTCTAGCACCAATTCCTTGACACCCATCATTTCTACAGTTCACATCTCCTCTCGGGTTTGATATGGTGATATTCCCACCCTAGTGACTTCAGCTACACACACTCATGCACACTTCTAGGTTCTTTACTATAAAGGTGGAATTCAGTGCATGTGTTGCCCGAAGATTCTTATATCACCTCTCAAGCAGATAAGCAAAATCTACTGCAAAGCAAACCTGAGACATGTTCTCAAAGTCAACACGTTAACATCCATCTGTTTGAAGGAGCCAGTACACTAATTCTTTTATATGCAGTCTCTGAAACAGTCAGAAAGTGTAGGCCCAGGTCCATACTTCTGCTTGTACTGAGCACAACCATTTTCCTGTTGCCATGGGTTACAAGGATGAGTTAGTTGCTCAGAGTCCTCCAGACAACTTGAGGAAGATCTGATAGCAATTTCAGAATGAGATACATTCTTAGCAATTATCAACTTGCAACAATTCAGTATATTAAGTGACCAGCTCACAAACTTTACTTAACTCGTTACATGAAAATAGGGACATGAGATAGGTTAACTCAAGGGGTTCTGTTTTCCTATCAGAAAGCAGCTGCCTCATCACCATCCGCCTCCCATTAAATGATCCACATAGAGATCCAATCACAAGTGGGGGCGAGTAGTTTCAGAATCGATGTACTATATACCAGGGTGATGTATGACCATCACTAAAATATCTTCTAACCTCAAATCACATGACACTTAGAAGTCTTTATGCCGAGTCCTTCATAGACACACACTTATATTAAAGTGGCCAGAAGGCATGATAACTCTGATATTAAGAACAATAAAAAACAAGCATTTTATTGTACCTATAACGTTTATTAATTCTACATTCAAGTTGCACTTGGACTACTGGACGCATCTTGTTCATGTGTCGGGAAAAAACCGATTCATTCAGGAAATGCCAGAATTGGGAGTCAGGCATGAAAAATGTAGCATCATTCTTATACTATCCCTGCTTAAAGAAATGTGCTCAGAGCATGCTTTGGTAGCTCCACTGACAAATGAGTTGTTAAATATTCTCTAAATGTTCATCTGAACATCTGAACTGGATAAATACAACCTCTGGTTCAATCAGTATCATCTGAACAAGTAAGAAAATGAAGCACAGAGAGGATGTAAAGCTTCCTAATTGGCTAAACACAAAGATGATGCTGCCGAGTGGGATAGCAATTGTGTTTCCTTTGCTTTGGGTTTGTTTCCCATCCTGTCAGTGGTTTGTCTTCTTCCTAATCCATTCTCTGCCCCCAGGATCCTTCATCCTGTATTAATAATTTAATTTAAAGACGAATGTGCACACAAAGAAAAGGAGGTGGTTTGGATGTGCTCTGAAACTGAGCCCTTCCTGCATCAACTCCTGACATCACCAAAAGTGGAGGAAATTACTGACAAGGACCATTTTCCACATGGGAAACATTGTGATCTCAGAAAACTTGACTGTAACAAGATTTCTTTTTTAAGAAAAAAATTTAAAATCCCATAAACCCTTTTGGCTAAAGAGAAGACACCCACACGCATAAAAACACCCTTTGTTTTCTCATGATACATGTACCTTAGATGTTAAACAAAAATTAAAGGCATAGTATAATGAGAAAGCATCTAACACAAGCAAGGCAGGATAGGTTCGATTCTAGCGGCTTGGTTTTAAATAGCAACTACTAACTTACACCTTCTTAGTATGGCTGTCCCTGTGTCAATGGCCAAAAACAAAAGGCCTGACTTGATAGTGTTTTCACATGCTCAGCACCAAAGTCCAATTCTAATTTCACACAAAAGTTGCTAATGCTCTTCTATTCTTTGGTAGGGTCAGAACAGCCCGCTGGTTCTCTGGACTTCCCACTTGGACCAGTTTGACTTTCAGGAAGCAGGTACCAGAACCTTAACTATGACCTTTTCATTCTACTGCCTGGCTAGTGCAAACTCAATCGGGTTCCAGAGAAGATAATTACAATAAAAGTTGCATGTTCCTTATAAACTAGAGGAAAGGAAGGGGCTGTATCCCAAGTCCCCTACAATTAAATGTCAAAGAGGAGGAAAGAGCATAGCAATAACCAGAGAGGGAAGTTTCACTAAAATAAGTCTAGATTTTTTTTCAAAGATGCATTTATTTATACCCATGGCTTATTTGGATTCGAAAATCATGTTGTCTTTACAATACATGTGATACTTAGAGCCGCAGAAGTCCGATGCTGACATACAGTCGCCCAGCTTAGAATGCATTTCTGCACAATCCATGGAGATCAATAGACTCAGGAAACAAATATGTTGATGGATGAGGACGGGTCTGAAAACAAGCAGGTTAAGGTAGCCACGTTGCTGGTTTCATAGCTATTCTCATGCTGGCAGAACCAAAGGGCTACAAAGGATTCCTCCCTTTTTGTAAAGGGGAAAACGGGAAGGAGGGGAAGAAAGGGGCAGGAAAGGAAGGGAAGAGAATGGTGTGGGTAGTGAGGAAAAGAAGAAAGAAACAGAGGATGGTGAACAAGAAAGAGAAACCCAGAGAGGGGCGGGGGAGTAGGAAGCAAAGCTATGATGTATGGGTGCTAGCCAGCCACCCAGCCAAGTGCTCCATCACCCGCAAGCCTACATCCCCCCTTCCAGACTCTGAGCTCAGTATGTAGACTTAGGGCTCCCCGGTGCTGACAACCCTCCTCATAACCCCAGTGCAAGCAATGCCAATGCGTGATGCTCCAAGTAGCCCAGAGCATCCAGCCCATCCGAACCCGCCACTCCCTGGACTGTACCGTACTTATCACCCCCCTCCACCCCCCACCCCCGACTTCTCCTTGGCACCCCCCATCACTAGTCTCAGGGTAGGGGAGAAGCCTGGAAGAGAGCAGCATGGGAGGGGGTCAAAAAAGGGAGCGAGTGGAGGAAGCGACCAAAATAATTTTTAAATAATGTGATAATAGATGCTGGGGAAGTGCCAGGGGAGGGTGCCCGTGGCAAGCACCTGGGTAGCACAGCACGCTGTTGCAAATCCCCCAGGCTGCGTGGGGCTGGGCGATTTTCCACAAAAGGAACTTTGCAAGAAGCGCAGCGGTTTTGCAAGGCGAGGAGAGGAGGAGAACGCAGCGTTACCTGGCCGAGGTCAACGCCGGCGGGGCCGCCGAAATCCTCAGGTTTGCACGGTCCTGAGCCACTTGATCGGGTTACTATGGAAATCGTCTTAGGGAGGACGCGGGCAAAGCACGAGCCGGGCACATCGTCGTCGGCCGCCGAGCGAGCGGGCGCGGGACCGGGCGCGGCGCCTCTCCCGGGCCCGGCTCGCTCTTTCTTCGCTCTCGGCCGGGCCGCGCCTCCCCGCCCCGCGCCGCGCCGCCGCCGCCGCCGCCGCCGCCAAGCAGCCCGCGGGCGAGCCGAGCCCTCGCCGCGCGCAGCCGGCAGCCGAAGCGCGAGCTCGCAGCAGCCGGCTTGGGCGGCGAGTGGCGCTGTTTCCCAGCCGCGCAGCTGGGATTTAAAGAGACAGACGCGTCGCGGGGCTCTAAGGGGCCCTGTCCGGGAGGGGAGACAGGCAGCTAGCCCAAGGTCCCTGCCAGAGCCCTAGATAGCCCCAGCCCGCTTGGCGAGCAAAGTTTCCTGCGGAGACGGTCCCTGAGAATTGCGTGAGGACCCGCCTCGTCACCTCTCCTGACTGCAGACCAGGCTGCAAGGAGAGTAAGGGATTTTTTTTTTCCTCCCTCGGAGACTAAGGGGGAAATGATTTGTATGCTCAACAAGTCATGCACCTATTTTCAGCCGCTCTAGCTTCCGTCCTTGTGCACCGACTTTTTCACTGAAAGCACACAGGCAAATTGGGGGCGTGGGGACTCTTCGTTTCATGTTAGACTCTAAGCAGGGATGCGTGGTTTGGGGGAAGACAGTGGCAGAACATATAGCTGTCAAATATCTTGGGCTTCCTCCCCCCACCCACCTTCCTCTTCCAGCTAACATAGCATCTCCTTTTCTCTCCCCTCCCAGACCTGGAGAATGTGCTTAAAGGTACATTCTAGACACTACTCTAGCATTATCCAAAGACTCACCTTTCTCTAAGTGCTTTTTCCCAGGAGCTAGGAACACAGGAACGGGGGGGGGGGGTAGCAGAATGAAGACACTCGTCTGAGCCCTTTCTTTCTACCCTAACTCAAAGCCAGTTCTCAGTGAGCAGCTCCTTGGATGTTGGAAACAGAATGTGACAAGCAACGTACATGGTTTGCTACCACTGCGCACATGTAGATCCAGAGAAATTACAATCCACTACCTTTGTTTCCTATGCTAACCATCAGTTTTCTCTGCTTTATACACGAGCCAGGATCTTTGTAGACCGAGTTCAACCCAAACTTGCCCCCTGGAGGAGAGGCAGAAAGGAAACTCTCTTGAGATACCCAGGGTGGTAGATGTTTCATAAATAATAACAGTACTCTATAACTGGGCTGAGCGAAGGTGTCCTTAGGAGGGGCGAACTTATAACTAGATTATCAACACCTGGCAAGCAAGATTTACACTTTACCCCTCTTTCAGTCTTAGACTTTATAAATGTTATGAGCTGGAAACATAGCAAGGGAGATAAAGAGATACCTTCCCATCCCAGGGTCTTCTGCTTTGCTCATGAACCTCACTATTTACTCTCCTCCAGACCTCACGCCCTACCATGCAGCCTTCATGCTCTTTCTTCATGTACCTCTCCTCCAGAGTAAACCTTTCAAACAAAGAAATGTGCCCTTCCAGGTCCCTACTCCCTTCAAGAAAGTGAGCACGTCTTTATTATGATATGGGACAGTGGCTAACAAAACGGCATCATAACAAAACACAGAAAATGCTGTAGCGACATACCCCGAGACTCTATAACATGTCAACAATGTGATCTTATTAGTCACGTTTCTGGGCTTGGGAGTTCACCACCTAGCTGCCAGCTTGCTTGGTTTCTGTCTCTTTGATGATGTCTTGCACGTGTCTTCCTTATGAGGGAAAGTACTTATGTTCTGGATCGTCTCTTGTCTCAGAACTTAATTCTGTTCACCAGGGGGGACTCTTCATGGTGTTAACAAGACCTAAAGCCTCCACCTGTTGATGCTGTTGCACTGGCGAAGGTTTTAACACAAAACCTGGAGGGACACCAACCCTCAAGGCACACCAAGCTGTTCTCAGCCCTTAGCAGGTCACATTGCCTGCAGGACTTACTAAAGCAAATGATTCAGGAGTTCCCAGGACTACCTTACCACGTTCCATGGGTCTAGGTAACACATAAGCATTTATGTTTCCAACCAAATCCAACCTGATGTATTGCTGGTCTGAGAACTACACTTTGAAAAAAAAATGGCAGGGAGCTCTTGGTCCTTTTGCCTCTTCATGCCCCACACCTGCCCAACAACTCCAGCAGGGGAAAGTTACTACCTAGTTTTTCATATAGGACACATTTGCTCCCTCTTTCATAGCTGCTGCCCTCTGTTGGGAATTGTGCCCTCCACCAAGTTTGCTTCTACTTCCCCACCACTGTATCCAGCTAACTTCTCCTCATCTCCTAAGAGGATGATGCTTCCTCAGAATCTTCACCAAATACCTGCAGGTCCTACACCTAAGTTTGGGGGTCACTCCCAAACTGCCACAACAATAGACATTATAATAATATGTTTATTTATCTCCCTGGGCTGTGTGGGTACTGATAGGAGCTCATTTGACCTCCATATCCAGGTACCAAACCCCTAACTCAGTTGGTGGGGCACAGCAGGAAGTAGAGGAACCATCTGATGGTTGATGACCACATTGCTAACCAAAGTCAAAGCTAGTAATAATGTCAGAAAAGAGAGAGAGCTGAAAGGGACATCAGTGTTTCTGAACTGCTAGTACATAATAGGTACAGGTTAAACGCTAAATGGGTTATCTTGTGCATTCATCCAAACGCCCTTGCAAAATAACTATATGTGAGGAAACTAAGGCTTTCTGAACGTTAAGTAGCTTGTTCTGTGTCACATGGCTGCCGCAGAGGCGGGGGTGGGGCAATGCGCTTTATAATAAGCTGATGGTTTTCTGCAGTTATGAAGTGAGATGCGGCTTCAGTTCGTATTCGTGAGCGTTTCGTTACTTTAGTTCAGGCCACTTAAGTTCTGTCACTACGCCCAGAAAGGCTTTGCTGCCTTGCATCCTGGGCTAGAGGGCTCTGTGACATCATGACAATCCCCTGACTCAATGGTCCCACAGCGTGTGTTCTTCCCAGGCTCACGGAAAGGGTTGCTTGGGCGGCTGATTGTAAGTTCTGTGTCGTCCTTCTCTACCTCTGTTCCTGAGCCTGAATACAGTGTAAATGTCTGGTCCAGTCGATCAGACTAGACAGGTAAACCTCTGCTCTAGAGATGGGGCCAGGGGACCTTGTTCATCTGTTTCTTCTGTGCTACATTTGACTTAATAGAGAGTGCCATTAGTTAGAGCGGTAGTCTGCAAATCAATTAAAAGCATAAGAAATCAAATTATTTGTACCCCCTTTATACATTTCCCCAACAAGAAATACACATACATTGTAAACAATGGTTGAATATATATATATGTGTGTGTGTGTGTGTGTGTGTATATATATATAGCTATTGATGGTAGTGTTTAATTAAGTATTTAGATAATTTACTCCAAAATTACAAACTCAGAGACATTAGGCTCCATTCAATATAAACTTGGAACCTATATTATGACTAGGGAATAAGTCAACGTAGAAAGTTTCTTTCCTTGAGTACAGTACCCTTTATAGAGAAGATGAGGACACCATAATATGCTTACAGTTGCACAGGGTATTTAGGGTAGCAGTGCCTAACCTTATGGCATATTAGAATCTCTTGGAGAGCTCTCAGACTCGAAATGCACAGGTTCCATCTCAACCCAATTATATTGGAACCTCTGGGATTTAAAATCTAGGCATGAAGGTGGTTCAGGCTTGCCAGGTGGTTCTAATGGGAACTCAGGATCGAGGGCCACTTCAGCGCGAATCTCCAGTGGCATCCGCACCTGTCTGCTCATTAGCATCACTTGGGAAACATTACAGACTCTCAGGCCCACACCCACCTGCAGAGGTTTGGAGTCACTGTCTGTCCTCTCTGTATTTAATGTCTAAGGAGGCTGATGTTGAGTCAGGGTTAAAAGTCACTGTCTCAAGCCAATGCTTCTAAAATCAGAGTCCGAGAACAGTAGCATAAGTATTGACTGAGAGATGTGTTAAAGATGCACCCTCTGACTCCCATTCCAGATCCACAGGTGTTCAGGGTGGGGTCCATTAATCTGCAATTCCACAAGCCCTCTTAAGTGCTCTAATGCACAGTAAATTTGGGAACCAATGATTTACCATATAGCACTAGTGATATTATCCTCTTCCAGTTTGAGAGGCAGCCTTATCTTCAGCAAACACCTACAATCCTCCACTGCAGCATCTAACTATCATTTCTGACTGGCTTCTGCTGTGGCTGATGCTGCAAGTCCTAAAAGCCCGCTTTGAGAAACACTGTCCCATGATGTGCTGGGCTCTACAATTGAATACTAAGGGATCTAAAAACAGTTTTCCTCTGCAAAGGAATATCCCAACATAAAGTCAAAGTGTTATTTTGACTTTGCTGCTCTGTCAAGAGAACAGCTTTTGGGTCTCCAAGATGGCCGCAGCAGAGTAAGGGTGCTTGCCTTCGTCTTTAACAACCTGGGTTAAATGTTGGGGCCCACATAATGACTTCTGTAAGTTGTCCTGTGAGCACCACAAATGCCCTGTCACGCATGCACCCCAGGTTCACACACACAGTAAATCAATAACTGTAAATGGGTAGAGAGTAAGACACCTTGGAGCAATCAGCTCTAAATGGGTGCCATTATCACATTGCTCTGCTAAAGGTTTCTGCAGCTATAGAGAAGACGAAATGGAAAGATTGTGCAATGAATCCGAGGGCACAACAGGCTTGGTGCACATACAAACTCATAGAGACTGTGACTGCACACACAAGACCTAAAGAAGTTCAAACCAGACATCATCAAACCAAGCAGCATCCCGGCACCGAGATGGGGAAGTGGACACAAAGTCCCACCCCTAACCAAGAAGCTCTTTCTAAATGATAGCTTCCGAGAGAGGGAAAATCTATTCTTCAATGGAGTGGCTTTGGGTATATCAAACATGCTCTCAGGCGAACCTTGTGCTCAGGGATAGTGAGCCCACACAAAAAGAACTCCATGAGTTCTTTTGTTTTTGTTGTTGTTTGTTTTTTAAGAGATAGGAGAAAATGAAGTTAGGTAGATTTGGGGGAAAGATCTAGGAGGAAAGAATATGATCAAAATATACTGTATGAAATTTTTAAAATAAATAACTGGTAAACAGACCTTCTTAACGTTTTAATCTTAGTTTATGTGTATCCGTGTTTTGCCTGCATGTTTATATGTCCACCACCTCATGGAAGTCAGAAAAAGGCATTAGATCTTCTGGAATTGGAATCACAGGTGGTTGTGAGACAGAAGGTGGGTGCTGAGAACTGAACTTGGTCATTTGTAAGAGCAGGAAGTGGGTTTAACCGCTGAGTCATCCTTCAGCCCTGAGAGTAACTTTTAGGAAAAAAACTCTTGCCTCTAGTTCCCCACGATGTGAGGACGTAGAAGGATTCCGCATGGGTGTGCACGCTATAGCTCTGACTTACGAAGTGGGCGCTAAGTGTTGGCCTGCACAACTGAAGTCCTGGGTACCTGAGACCTACGTCAGTTCTGAAGAGCTTCTTGGCTGTGGTAGATGGTAAGCAAACCTCGGGAAAAGAGACAAACCCTCTTTTCCTCAAACCAAACCACTTGAAGACTTGAGAAGAGAGCTAATCAAGTTTGCGGTTTCTGGCTGCACACATGAGCCCCACCTGCCTTGCTGTGCTTTCCTGCCTGCAGCTGCTCTAAGGGGAAAGAAAAAAAAAAGCTCTGCTTTTTCTCGAAAGGCAATTGCTTTTCTTCTCGATGACTTCGAGTGAGAGTGGCTAGGTAAACCCCATCTGTCCCCAACTAACAAATGTTAGGAGGACCCTTGGTTCCCACAGGCCGGGCTTCCTTCCAGAGGAAGGAGCGTGGTAGAAGATCACCGTGTCGCTAATCTTCGCCTCTGGTCAGACAGCCGAAGAGAACCCCGAGTGAGCCAGACCACTCAAAAGAAGACACCCCAGACTGTGAAATCGCCTTTCATCCTTTCAGCTGTTTGAATTGATTTCAGGCTTCTAACGGGAATCCTTGGAGGAGGACCTGTAAGGTTTAAGCTCTTCCTTCCGGCTTGAGGCCCGGCCTCACCTCGCTATTGCCTTGAGAAGTCATCAGACTGCTGAACTGCGTTTCCTTCCTGGGAATTCCTTGGAAATCAACGGACTCTCTCTGTCTTCAGAGATGGGAGAACCAAGGAGAAGACAAAACATCAGGTGCAGAGTTGCTGACAAGACAAAGGCCTTTCTAAGAGGGATCTACCAGGGTGTGTTTGCCTGGGCTTTTGCAAATGGCCCCCACGTTAATTACGGTATCAGCTGCTGAGCTGCTTACTCCCGGCTGTCTGAGGGTTCGAATGAAATCTCCTTCTACCGAGGCTAGAGGAAATAACAGTCATCGCCAAACTGCAAAATATCACCTAGATTTCGTTTTTTAAGTCAGATCCATTTAAAAAAGCATTGCAGTTCCCAGAAGTGTAATTAAGTTGCTTAGCTGAACAGGGAGCTGTCTGTGGCCTTTAAAAATATCAATTGCCAGGGAAAACCAAAAAGGGAACAAAAAGTAGATAAAAATGATGTAAAGAAAGGGCAGGTAAGAATAATAGGGAAGGAGGCTCCTGTTTGTGGCATGGGGTCTCCATTTGCAAGGTGCCAATTATAAATGAATATCTGGGACTGTTTTGTTATGAAGTTGATATCCTTGTAAAAAATAACCATTTCGTCTTCCCATTCTCAAGGACAGGTTTCTACCTGAATTGCAAAGTAGTGATGGAGTTTCAAAATGCATCATATTGTTTGTTCTTAGAGAATATACTGTTCTTAGGAGACTACCCTATAAGGATAAGAAGATGTTAACACACGGGAGTGTAGGTGTGCATGCGTGCATTTGTACAGACACTTGAGGGTGCCAGTGTGAGGACGTGTTAGGGAGAGGCACACAGAAGTAAATGCAGATGCATTGCAACAGGACAGTAATTTCTCTGCAGCTCTGAGTGTGTTTCAAAATAAAAAATGTAATGGAAAACTAGATCAGAATTGTGTGGTTGCTCACTTCTGTAATCCCAGCACTCAGGAGATTGAAACAGGAGGATAGCTGGGAGTTTGAGGACAACGTGAACTGCACAGTGAGTTCCAGGCCAGTAGAATGAGACCCTATCTTAAAAACACAAACAACAACAACAACAACAATAATAATAATAATGCAAAATAAGTTACCCAGAAGTACAATAACCTTTAAAATGAGGTTCCTAGCCAGGTGGTGGTGGTGCACTACAGGAGGCAGAGGCAGGCTGATCTCTGTGAGGTCGAAGCCAGCCTGGTCTACAGAGCAAGTTCCAGGACAGTCAAGGCTACACTGAGAAACCCTATCTCCAAAATCCAAAAATAAAATAAAATAAAAATAAAAAAGAGGTTCCTAGGAGATTGGCACCTGCTCCTCTCTTCGACCGTGACTGATGCCATTGGAAATGTTACACACAAATCGTAGCATGCCAAGTGCTTCTGCCTGCTACCTTAGACCACAGTGACCTTGCAAGTATCCTGCAAATTGATTCCCAGGCCGTCCACACTCTCCTTGTTGGTAACCTTGGCATCCTATATGAAGATGCACGCGCAAGACAAGCCAGCTGTGGTTCTTGAATGTCTGTGCTCATCCATGCTCAGAATTACACTTCCCCCTCCCCAAGCTTTGATGACATCATCATGGCTGGTCTACAGAACAGCAGCATTGTGAGTTTTATAGAACAAAGAGAAAGGAAACACCCCACACACTGGCCTGCGTGGGCACAAGTGGGCATCAGCAGAGTTTCACTCATCTCTTATTTCACAAAGCATGAGTGCAGAAAATGGACTTTTTTTATCCAAAGGAGTGGTTAAGGTCAGTTTAAGGAAGGTTGCATTTCTACATTTCATTTTTTTTCTGTCTCTAGGGTATTAAGTTTCTTCTAATGTTTTTGGCATGTGAACTTTAAGAACTAAAAAGCAAGCACAGACCAGCTTATTGGCTTGCTTACTTACCAAACACGCCCCCCACTCAACCATAGCTGTTGAAAAGTTAAACATAGAAGAGTCAACATAGTATATGGATATAGCAAACAGCAGGAAACATCCACATGAAAAATAACTGGTTATAACTGTCATGAAAACATATTTTATCCTATAGCCTCATCTAACCCAAAGTTATTTGTCACTGCCTGCAGTCTCAAACTCCTCAAGCACCCCATTACATTTTCTGAGGTATAAATTTTATTCTATAGTGTGCCAGATCTTGCTGAAATCCTCTTAAGCCTCAGCACTACTCATTCACTAAAATGGACTTGCAAGGGTCCAGCTTACATGTTTGATGAGGGAAGAACAAGCTCATTTCCCATCTATATGTTTCATTAAAATTCGCCATTTAAGCTCTTATTGCATACACACATTTCTTTTACAGAATGGAGAACCATTGGGGAAAGCACCTATATTGAAACATATACATCCGTAAAATGTACTAGGGCACACTTGACTTCTTCAAGTGTTTAAGGACATGACTTCACTGATGCATTTGTTTGAAAGCTGAGACCCAAAATCTGCAGTCAAAATTTATGAACGTTTTATTCCTTCTTCCCCCAAAATTTCCAACAGGCTGTTATAGTCTGATTTCTGTGGGAGGTTTCCAACCTGGGTTGCAAACCCAAGCAGCATTTATAGCACCTTATTTCTGTGGGCCATCTATCTTTTGAAATCCTTCAAAACTCTGCAATGGGAACCCTTGGCAAAAATAGAGTCTACTTATATCAAGCCATCGTGTTTGTATCCAGCGCATCAGTTTTAGATAAAGAAGTTTAGAAATGACCATAATTATGATGAACAATAGTCTGTGATGTTTTCAATCTCAAAACACCACACTCAATAGCTGGGAAGATGGCTCAGCAAGAAGAGCACTTGTTATGAGGGTGTGAGGACCACAGTTGGAGCCCCAGATAAGCATGGAAGTCCACATATAATTCCAGACCCTGGAGGCAGACACAGAGACTGCCTAAAGCAAGCTTGATAGCCAGACTGTTGGAAATGGTGACCTCCCAATCTGCCTGCACTGAAAATACCTTGTTTATCTAGGGCAATAGCATGAAAGAGGAAACAAATGGTACTGCTTAAGAACACATGCCTCTGCTGGGCGGTGGTGGCGCACACCTTTAATCCCATCACTTGGGAGGCAGAAGCAGGCGGATCTCTGTGAGTTCGAGGCCAGCCTGGTCTACTGTAAATGGAGACTATGCTTTTGTTTTGCGACCACCCAGACTAAAGTAATCACACAAAACTATATTAATTACAACACTGTTTGGCCAACAGCTCAGGCATAGTCCTAGCTAGTTCTTACATCTTAATTTAACACATACCTATTATTTTATATGTTGTCATGAGGCTCATTGTTTGTTACCTCACATCTTGCTTCTCGGGCAGCGGCTACATGGCATCTGCCTCACTCTGCCTTCTTTCTCCTTGCATTCAGCTTAGTTTTCCTTCCTAGTTATATTCTGCCCTGCCATAGGCAAAAGCGGCTTCTTTACTAACCACTAATAATAAAACATATTCATAGCATACAGAGGGGAGTTCCACATTGGTCTAGAGAGCAAGTTCCAGGACAGCCAGGGCTACACAGAAAAGCCCTGTCCTGAACTCCCCCTGCAAAGACTATGTACTTTGAACAAGTCAGCTGTCCAAAGAGCAGCCAAGCTTGATGATTGATGATGATGATGATGATGATGATTATGGCTGTCACTTCAGAGGCAGTGGAGTTAAAATAAATTAAGTTGGAGGTGTTCACCTAGATCTTACAAGCTGTGGGACTCCAAGTTCTGTCTATAGGACCAATGGCAATACATCTCCTGGAAGCTTAGAAATGCAAATTCTCTGACCCCAACCAGAGACCTGTAAGTATGAAGCTTCTTATTTCCAAGTCAAAAGGTCATCCATGGTCCTGCCCTACTTGAGATGGTTATGGTGGAAGTAATATGGGAGCTGGTGTTGGAAGAATAGGGAGAAAATTAGAGTCATAAACAGAGTCTAGGAGAGTAAAGACCTTAAAAGTTCAATTGAATTTATTTTGGGCTTTGCGGTGGTCAAGTGTATCGTGTAGGAGCAAACTGCGCACATCCAACTACTGAGGAGTGGTAAAAGGATGGAGAAAATTCTCTATTATCTTCCTTCTTTACTACATAAAGATGGACAGGCAGCTTCCTGCCCTTGCTAGGATCTTTATCAGTCAACGTAGCTAAAATTCTTTCCCCAGGAAGACTAAAGATCGCCGACCCCTTCGCCTGAGATCCTAAAGACAGACTGAGGCATGATTCCACCAAGTTCACTCTGGTAGAGCCAGTGAGTTTATTGGGCTTCCTTATAGACCCTAGGTGAGGTGTCACTTACAGGGATATTGGTATTCCTCCCCTAACTAGCTGCACATGAAAAGCCTTCCCCAGCTAGGATTAGTGAGTCCTGTAGTCACAGAGATGGGCCCCATCTTCAGTCTCTCTTGGCCTCCATCTACTCTTGTCCCTCCCCTGGACTACATACAGAGTTACCAGGTGGTAGGACACAACCGGAAAAACAGCTGCACCCTACTTGGGTGTAAACCATCGACAAGCCCAACTGGGATGATGTTTTGCAAGGGGAGTGGGACACAGCCAAATTCCCCAAGACTGCAATTGTTTGTCTTGGATGGCGGTCAAGTACACTAAAGTTTGTGATGGTTTTCACGTTGTTGTTTCGTTGTGTTGTGCTTTGTGTATAGGGGTGAAATTCTCAAGATTTGATTGTATATCAGAAAAGTTCTTTTCTTGACTCAAGATTAGAAGTGAGGGCTTTTGGGAAGGGTAACCATGAGCCTTATCATCTACAAAACTCTTCTAAACTACATCAGAAAACATGCATAAGCTGAGATCACTTGGAGCAAATAAGTATCATTCTATAAATTATAGTGTGCGTGTATATGAAGTGGTATCAAATACACTAAAAATTCAGAATGTAAATACAACCAGTTTTTAGAAAATTTTCCCAATAAAATCTTGATTCTTTAATGACCTTGTTAGTACGCAGATATATGTCTTCTGATAAAGTTTATTTTAGAAATTATGTCTTTTCACTGAGTGGGACATTGAATTGGAAATAGCTAACATAAATTTAGAATTTTAAATCCTTTTTGAGAATTTTATATATATTTACTGTATTTAAATCATTTCCACACTTCCTACCCATCCCAGCCAACTTCTCCTGTGACCCCACTTTTTCTCAAATTCAAGACTCGTCTTCATTATTATTTTATTATTATTATTACACATACATATAAGTGTTATAGAAATATAACCTGCTGAGTCCATTTTGTTTTGTTCATATGCATATGTCATATGCATGTGTTTAGGGTTGACCACTTGGTATTGGATAACCAACCGGGGAGCTCATTGCTGAAAAAGACTGAATCTCCATTTCTTGATTGTCATTAATTGCCTGTATCTCTTAATCTAGTGATGGAGTTTTTCAAGATCTCTGCCCCCACCATCTATGTTGATGGTTACTACAAAATAGATTTTTTTTTAAGGAAGCACGATAAGTTTCACTATAGACAAGGAAATCTTGCACTTCTTAGAGACTGGTGGGAGTCTTGCGGATGAGATCACCCAAGGGAAAGAGTGGGATTAATAAAGAGAAGTCGTCAGGAAGGACATGGAAAGTGTGACAGAGTGTGTGACATGTGGATGGAAACAAATGCCAATGCAAAACAGAACTCTAAGAGAGATAATGTGGACTCCCAGGAGAGGAAAACAACCGGGAGGTGAAATCAACTATCAAACGTCATGGAAAAATCAGAGGGCCCAGAACTCCCAAAAATCAACCCAAGTAATTCACACAAAAGAGAAAAGAAAGACATCTGAGTCCAAATATCCACTAGACGCTCTTACTTACATTTAGTCATATTAGGAAGAGTTTAGCAATGACCTTGAGAATACAGAGAATTCTGGCAGGAGAGTATTCAGCCACACAAAGTGGCATCTCGCGGGAATAGCAGGGTCGAGATAGAATTAGTTTCTGTTTTATTATTCTGTAGTAAAGGAGAAGAAACTGCTTCCTTGAAGGCAGACAATAGTAAGTCCATTGAGAAAGATTGAAGGGGCGTGGATGTAGCTAAATGGTTGAGATGGTAAAGGTTAAAAAGCTAAAGGCTTTACTTAGCAATTTTGTGCTTTCTCTGAAAGAGTTGAGTTAGTTTAATAATGCATGGAATAAGAGAATTTTTCAGCATCAGCCCTCTTTGTCACTCTGCCATGTGCTTTTATGGTTCTTTATTCTTTTAAAAAATTTTTATTCCGTCATGTCCTTCTGAACAGGTAATTAATTTTAATTTTACCACGACATACAAATTTTTGAATAATCAGCCTAATTGTTGATCCAATTCCAAATGTATAAATTGGGACAGGTTTTTTTTTCCTCTTCTTTTTTTTTTAACCACTAGGGACTTTCAAATCTGGAAAAAAAAATCATGTGGGCCCCCTAATTCATTTCAGTAAAAATTCTATTCTGTCTCATGAAAGTGATACTTCTATAACCCCAAATTAACTTCCCTCATAAAACTTTCTCTAAAACACAAGTATATCTGGGAAGTGGAATAATTACCCAAAAGCAATGTCTTAGCTATTTCAAATACCACCTATCACAATCAATAGTCTAAATTGGCACAAGTGCCTGCGGTCCCTCTCCTTGTACCTAAAGTCCCTCTCCATCCCTAGAAGCCCAGCAGCACAATTGTCTAAGACAGAGATCCAACCTCAGCTACACCAGCTGCTCTCCTGACATTTCTTGGCGAACGTCCCGAGCCTAAACATCCCTTGGGCAAGATAAAATTTCAGTGTGATGGAATATCAATTTCTCTCACAATTAAATCCTGTCCTAGACGTGCAGATATATAGCCGCAACCTCATCGCTGCCCAACAGCTAGTCACTTTGGAGGAGATGATGGCTTGGTAATTCCCTCAGAAACAAGAAGCAGGGATAATCAAATGAATCATCCATAGATATTTCCCTACCATTCTCTGACACGAGGTGAGGAACCGAAAAGAGACGGAGCAAAAGTCTTTGGTGTCTGTCTTTGCTACAGCAAATATAAATAAGAGCAAAACTCCGTCAATAATTACAAAAAAAATAACCAGTTTCCTGTTTAGGCAACAGGGATCGTTCTAAATCAAACAGAAAGAGGCTACTTATGCAATCCGTTCCAAAGAAATGTAAAACCATATGGAGGTGTTCCATAAATATCTCCAGTTCGGTTGTGTGTATATGTTTATGTAGGTGTTTGCAAGTGTGCACGAACACACGTGCTTGTGTGTGGAGGCCACACATCAACCCTAGATGCTACTCTTCTGATAAGGTCCATCTTGTGTTTTGAGACAGGGTCTCTTTCAGCTACACTGGGCGGCCAGCAAGATCCACGTTTCTCTGACCTCCCCGTTGCTGTAAGCATCAACACACCCAGTTTTTTTCATTTCTTGGGATGGAGCCCAAGTTCTCATGCTTGCAAGGTAAGCGGTTTATGAACTGAGCTATCTCCCAGTCCCCATAAAGTTTATTTATAATGTGCATCACAGGAGTCTTATGACAAAAGCATAAGCAGATGGCAATTGTGACGTATTGTTATTTAGACAAGAGTAAAACTGAAAATCAGTAGCAATATAAAGTTTTCCTCTTTGCAAAATGATTCCCCCAATGTTATGCAAAATGTTCCAAAAACTCCTTTGCTATAGTCTCCCTATTGTGTCTCTCCTGAAGTATTAATGTCAAATAATTACAAGGTTCTTTTATACTCTAGGAACACAAATTACAGGCAAAGACTTCAAAACACGCTGAAGAATTACTTCTCAAATGTGATACGCATACAGTTCACCTGGGGATCTTGTCAAAATGCTGACTCTAATTCAGTCAGTCTGAGGTGGGGCCTGAAAACCCTGAGACTCTGTGTTTCTAATAAGCCCCAATTTTGAATAGCAAGAATCTGAAAGGAATATTCAAGGTTGGGTACAGAGGATGCCACAGAACCAGATATAGGTTCTCTGTGTGTATATATACATGTATATATATATATATACATGTATATATATATACTAGTGAGATGGTAGAGAAATCGCAGAATTATGTAAGCTAAGCAAGAGGAAGATTTGCAGTGAGCAAGCTGTAGGCCAGTTCAAAAGCTGGTAGAATGGAGACCCAAGAAAGAAGACAGCTAGTTTTAAGATCTAACGCAGAAAGAGCAGTGCCCTAGTTCAAGCAGCTAAGCAAGAGGAGTCTTTTCTCGATTGTGAGGGGCTCAGCTCCCTGGTTCTATTTGGACTTTCAAATGCTTGCAAGAGAACTGCAAACATTAGCAAGGAAAATCAGCTTTACTTGGTCTACAATTCAAATGTTAATCTCATTCTAAAACACTCTTATAATCCTACCCGAATTAGTGTTTGACCAAACATCTGGGTACCGGTGGGTGGCCCAGTCAAGTTGACATATAAAATCAACCATCGACAGTGCTATTGTGACTCTGACACATTTTTTAAAACTCAATAACCTATTTGAAGAAATTATAACTTTTTCAAAGCCACAATTCATTTAGAGCCTGGCCTATAATAAGTTAAGGATACAAGTCGTGTTGCCTGATTATAGTATTTGCTAAAGGTAATAAAAATCATTCTTATTTAAAGAAGCCAGATATTTGTGCCAGAAACCCAATTTCAGATGCTGACAGGCCTTGAGAGATGGTGGACAACATCCATACAAGAATCTCTTGAGAAATAAGGAGGTAGGGTTGGAGGTCAGCTATCCTAAAATGGAGTGACGGAGGAAAACATGAGTATTGGTAAGAATGGGAAACTTTGTCTAGCACAACAGAAGGCGAGTTCAGAGTCCATTCTTGAAGGATTAGTCCCAGTTGGGAAGCATTCTCCACACAGGGAGAGAGAGACCGCAGCTGCTGGTGGCTGGAGTCAGTGCTTAAGACAGAGAAGAACCCCAGGGAGTCTGCACTGCACACTGTACTTTCAGTAGCAGATACTTTAAAGGAGAGAGAGAGAAAGAAAGAAAGAGAGAGAGAGAGAGAGAGAGAGAGAGAGAGAGAGAGAGAGAAAACAATAGACCTGCATAGATGTTAGCAGCATCAACAAAAAGAGGGCAGGAGCCAAGAAACCTCTCACTGGAACTTGACCAAAGCAGCCATTTTTAAGAACTTGCTGGCCTGAGACGCTGAAGTCCCTCCCTGAGCCACAAACTCTGGGAACCCAAAGCCAGTACCCTACATCTGGTCTGTAGCACCCTTCTAGATCCATCCATTCTGGACAGATGTTCAGAATCATACAGTCTTCCCTAGTCTAAGCTGTAGTCTAGAGGGAGCCACACAGCTACAAGCTCTGAATGTGTGCCCTGATGTTGTGATGTCTCTTGGAGGCTAGACAAGGGACAGTACCAGGAGAGAGACAGTGCGGAGATGCTGCACCTTCACCCCGTTGTCTTCCCTTCGTTTTTATACTTCCTTCATTTAATAAGTCTGCTTAGTGGGTCAACTTCATTTCTTCCGTGCTTTTCTTTTTCTTTCTCTCTTTCTCGTTTTCATTTTATTTTTCTTAATTCCTTCTTAGGCTGTCCCAGGAAACACAGACTGGCCTGGAGTTATGGGGCTCTCCTTGCCTCAGTCTGCCAAGTACTGAGATGCCTTAAGTTTTCTGACTATATTTCTTTACCTTTTTTCCTTCAGCAAGAGTTGTCTTGTCTCCTCCTTGTGTCTTTATTGTTTACTGCCTTACTTACTTTTTTCTTTTTTCTTTTCTCTATCACCCTGAGACTATTCTCTAGTCTTACTTTGCATATTTACATCATATTCAGAGCCTTAGTATATACAGTACTTTCCATGTTCATTTCCTTCCCTGAAAGTATTGGATTGAAAGGGTGGTTATTTTTGACTGTTACTGTATTCTTCACACAGGGCTTATTCATCAGCTGTGATTGTTTCTGTTAGTATAGTGACTGCTTTCAGACTGCTACTGATGACTGAGCCCAGAGCTCTGGCACACGGGCAAACAGTCATACTACAGAGCTCCATGTTCAGCTGCTGTAGTCTCGTCCGACTTGAACACTGAAAGTTCTTCCCCTGAAAAAGAATAAGAACATTAATAAAATAATCTAGCCACTGACCTAATTCCAGATACAAAGTACCATTGAAAAGAAGAAACTTGAAAAACCTAGTCAATATGTCCCCTCCAAAACTTATTAATTCAACAATAGCAGCTTCCAAGAGAGTGAATTAAATGAGATTCCAGACAAAGAATTCAAAAGCTTGGTTATAAGAATACGTGATGAAATCAAAGAGGTCATGAATAAACTCCTGAATAAGTCCCAGTAAAACACAAACAATTAAATAACAAAATGAAATTATGGAGTCCACGTAGGATATGAAAGAAGAATTGAGTAAAGAGAATGAATGAAAAAACTAAATTGAAATATTAAAATATCTCTCTTAGGGTCCTCATTGTTGTCTAGGTTCTCTGGGATTGTGAATTGTAGACTGGATTTTCTCTGCTTTATGTCTAAAAGCCAATTATGATATTTGTCTTTCTGGGTCTGGGTTACCTCACTCGATATGATGTTTTCTAGATCCATCCATTTCCCCGCAAATTTCAAGATGTCATTTTTTTTCTGGTGTGAAGTACTCCATTGTATAAATTATCACATTTTCCTTATCCATTCTTCAGTCAAGGGGCATTCAGGTTGTTCCAGGTTCTGGCTATGACAAACGATGAGGCTATGAACATAGTTGAGCACATGTCTTTGTGGTATGATTAAGCATCCTTTGGGTATCTACCCAAAAGTGATATTGCTAGGTCCTGAGGTAGGTTGTTTCCTAATTTTCTGAGAATACTGATATCCCCCAAAGGGGCAGTACCAATTTGCACTCCTACCAGCAATGAAAGAGTGTTCCCTTTACCCCACATCCTCTCCACCATAAGTTGTCATCAGTGTTTTTGATTGTGGCCATTCTTACAGGTGTAAGATGGAATCTCAGAGTTGTTTTGATTTGCATTTCTCTGATGGCTAAAGATGTTGAGCATATTCCTAAGTGTCTTTCAGCCATTTTAGATTCCTCTGTTGAGAGTTCTCTGTTTAGATCTGTATTTTTATCGGATAATCCATATTTTATTGGATTATTTGTTCTATTAATGAACAATTTCTTGAGTTCTTTGTATATTTTGGAGATCAGCTCTCTGTCCAGTGTGGGTTTGGTAAAGATATTTTCCCATTCTGTAGACATAGATTTAATCTACATGGGAAGTAGAAAAGATAAGATCTCCTGGGTAAATTGGGAGGGAGCATGGGGACCATGGGAGAGGGTAGAAGGGGAGGGGAGAGGAAGGGAGGGAAGTGGAGAAAAATATATAGCTCAATAAAAACAATGCAATACTTTTTTTAAAAAAAGAATTGTTCAAAATGAAAAATTCAATAAGTCAAATAAAAAGCAATAGAAAGCTTCATCAGTAGAATGGATCAAATGGACAACAGATTATTGGGGCTTGAATATAATGAAACTATATGAGAATATTCAGAAAGTGAGAAAGATAATAAGAATGTATAAGCAGAACATATAAGATCTACAGACACTTTTGACAGGAGAAATCTGTGAATCACAAATCATAGAAGGAGAATTTCAGGTTAAAGACAAAGAAGACATATACAATAAAACCACAGCAGAAATATCCTAAATATAAGGATGCATTCTGAATGCCAAAAGACAAGACTGAAATATAATCTCAAATTTTATTTAGAACATTGTTAAATACAAAAAACAAGGAAAGCTACAAGAGAAGCTACTGAAGATATGTAAAGTCATGCAAAGATAACCCCATCAGAATCAGAACAAATTTATCAAGAAAAACTTTAAAAATCCAGGAAGTCACAGAACAATGTATTTCAAACTCCAAAAGACAATATCAGGTCAGATTCCAATATACAACAAAGAAATTTTTCATAATTGAAGGAAAAACAAAAATACTTTGTAATAGATGCAAACTAAAGGATTTGTAACCATTAATCCGGAAGAATAGGAAACACTTGGAGGAATACTATACACAGAAGAGAAAGGGAAACACACTGATGCAACCAAAGGAAAAGAATCACTAGGATGGTAAACAAGCAAGCGAGGATTAAGAAAGTTTATGCTTCCTAAAAGAATGACAGGAACGAGTACATAGCTTTCAAGAATTACTCTGGATGATAATGGTTGCAAAGAATAATACAGACTAGCAGATTGTAGTAAAAAATTGAACTCATCTATTTATTGCCTACAAAACAAAACAAAAACAAAAACAAAAAACAAACAAACAAAAAACCACCACACTGGTCAATACATTGAAGCATTACTGTAAAGAATTAGAAGAAAATATTCCAAGATAATGGAGCGAGAAGTCAAGCAATGTAGCAATTCTAAATCCTGACAATAGATTCCAACCCAAAATTTGTCAGAAGTGATAAAATGATGACTGCATATTGATTAAAGAAACAATCCATTGACACCATATTAGATTTTAAACATATATACACTGAACATTAGTGCACCCAATTTTGTAAATTAAGCAGTACTAGATATTAAGACATGAATTGAGCTCAACAGACAAAAGTAGGTCATTTCAATACCTTATTCAAAACCTATCACAGCAATAGGTTATGAAAACAAAAAAAATCAACAATGAAATATCAAAGTTAAATGACATTGTAGATCAAATGAATTTAATAGACATCTACATAATATCCTATCCAAACATTTTACAATGCACATCCTTCTCAGAAACCCATGAAACTCTAAAATCTATCACATTTTAAGAAACAAAGTTTTATCAGAAACAATTAAAATAACATTGTATTCTATCTGATCACAGTGAAAAAACTAAAAAACCAGAGAAAATTAGAGAACATACAGAAACTCATGAAGATGGAAGAACACACCATTAAACTGTGAATCTGTCGCTGAAGAAATGAGAAATTTAGAACTCATAGAATTAAAGCATGCAAGAGTCTATGGGAGAGAGTACGAGCAGAACCAAGATACAAGTTTATAGCTATTTAAATGCCCACATAATTTTACGTATCAATTGTCATTGTCTTTGTAGATACAAGCTGACTCTCAAGAATAGTAGTAAGGCTTGAGTTCACTGTTCTGAACACATGGCTAATTGACTAACTCTTGAAATAGACTTTCAGTACAGTAGAGAGAATGGCACCCTCTTGCAGACAATATGATTCTGTACACAGGACACCTTTACAGACTCCATCAGAAATCTCTTAGAATTGATAAACAGGTCTATCAGAGTAGCAGGATGCAAAATTAATCCACAGAACCAGTAGCTTTTCCATGTAACAATAAGGAGCATGATGAGAAATAAATCAAGAAAACAATGTCATTCACAATGGTTTCAACCATACCTAATAATACACTTACTTAGGTAGGAAAAGACTTATACAATGAAAATTCTAACACATTAAAGAAATGAGACATCAAAAGATGAAAATAGTTCTCGTGCTCAAGAATCAACAAAATTAATATAGTGAAACTGGCTATGTTACCAAAAGTCAAGGGAAATTCCATCAAACTTTCAATTCCATTCTTCACAGAACTAGGAAAAACAACCCTGAAACTTAAATGGAAAACATAGAATATTTTGGAGAACTGAAGTAATTCCCAGGAAGAAATGAACAGTGCAGGTGTCACGATAGCAGACTTTCAGCCCTACTACAGAGCTGTAATGATAAAATCACCATATTAGTGGCACTTCAAACAAACATGTAGATCAATGGGACAGAATAGAGGACCCAGAAGAAAACCCACACAGCTACAGGCACCTAATTTTTCACAAAGATGCCCATTTGCCGATAAGCTCCTTTTTGCTTCTAAACATTAATATTCTAAGCCAGAGGAGACAACCCTGATCCTGTGTAGCTTCACACAATTGCTGCAAAAGCCAGTACAACAATATACATGCAATAAAATTATTCCAAATTTCGCATTCTGCCAATTCTGCTTTTATTATTGCATTACTTTATTTTTTTCCCATACATTGTATTGCATTACTTTAAAATTCCCACTCTTAATTTGAGTTTGGTTTTGTTGTTTATCCGACATAAACTGTGAGGTCCCCAGGGAAACTTTATTATTGCTTCCTGGGTAATTTTGCCACTGAAGAACACCATTAAACAGGAATCATCATGAAATTTCTGAGAACTGTTTTATTTGATATTGTAACCATAAATGTATAAAAGTGAGTCCCTTGTGGCTCAGTAAATGCATTTATTGTGGACTTCCTACAATATTAATTAAAAATCAAAGGGTTGCTTTGGTTTGCACTAAGGAAACCTGAGGACGATAATGATGGAAATCCTGCTACTATTAAAGAATTTCTTATAAAGTGTGAAATTCTCTCATCAGCATTATCTAGTTGGAACTTACGAAATCCTGGCAAGGAGTCCTATCACTGTGTTTTACAGATGACAAAATTGAAGCTTCAAAAGGTTGACTACCCGGGATAAACCATCTGGCTCACACATTCATGGCACAGCTGAGGTGTCCATCTTGCAATGCCAGGTTCTCTAATGTGTTAGGATTCAACTCCAGCGCCTTCAACTGTAGATCGGACACAACTTTGCTTTGGGGGTAGACTGCACTGAGCACTGAAGAAACATCTGTGGAATCTTTAGACAGGTGGTACCCTGTCTCTAATTCAGGACAACAAAAACATCTCAAAGCCTTGTCAAATACCTCTTGAGAAAGGGGTGGGCATGAGGAAGGCAGCAATTGTCTCCAGTTGACAATCTATCAGATCGCTCCATCTTTTTGCTAGTCTAATGTTTCAAATAGTCTTCATGCCTTTCTTCCCACTACTTTGGTCCAATAACAATGGCTATTTAGAGTCTGAGTGTGTTCATTATTTGGGGTTGCCATAAGAAAATATCACTAGCAGGGGGCTTATAGCGAGAGACTACTTCCTCACAGTTACGAAGGTCAGAATCTGAAATATTGCCAGTAGAATCACTTCCTCTTTAGCAGTGGTCCTCAACCTCACTGATGCAGTGACCCTTTAATACAGTTCCTCGTGTTGTGTGTGGTGACCCCAACCATAAAATTATTTGGTTGCTACTTCAAAACTGTAACTTTGCTACTGTTATGAATTGTAATGTAAAAATGTGTAATTTCTCGTGGTGTTAGGCGACCCCTGTGAAAGGATTGTTTGACCCCAGTGGGGTAGTGACGCACAGGTTGAGAAGTGGTGCATTTGACTATACTAGTAGAGAAGCCCCTGATTCCCACTTCAAAGGGCTTTCTCTAGCTCTCTTATACCTGTGCTGTTGAGTTTAGGGAACACCAAGGAATCCAGGATAGTGTCAGATAACAAACAAGTTCTCACTCATAGGTTCTGTAAGGAAATAACTTTTAGGTGGTGGGGCAACATTCAATTTACCACATAGATTACATGGACCATAATTTTTTCTAAGAATTCAAAGCAATTCCTATGTAATCTATCATCTCCTTAATTTCATAAATTCTCTAGAAAATAAGAAGAAATAACAAGACAGCGATGTACAAACCAATTAAAGACAATTTTGGGAAGAACAATGTGTTCTGGTCATGAGAAGTAGCTTGTAGTCTGTGTCCAGGTTTCTCACACTGAGGTATCACAGGATGGGTGAGAGGACCAGTTGAATTTCCTCATAATTAAGGAACCATAAACTTTCATGTAGATTCTTGTGAGAAACCAAAAAGCAAAAGATAGCATGGCTGGATTTTCAAATCTTACATCAAAATAAAATCAACTCTCTAAGATCAACAGGACTTTGTAGAATCTAGCAAAGGCAAACAGGCATGGAACGTGGTCAGACCATTTAATAAAGCCACTTCCCAGTGTGGAAGTCTCCTCTAATGCCCATTTCCATGAGTGACGCATCTTAATTTTAAACGACCTGTGGTTATGGAGCCATGAGCAGAAACAGACATTCGTTTCCTAAAGCGTGTACTTATCACACTCCCGTCCCCGAAAACCGATCCTCAGAGAAACCGTGAGACCACGCTACCCCGAGAGGGCTTAGTCACAAAGGAATGGTCTGCTGATTTCCCCAAAATGCTGCATTTATTTTTTGATACCTCTGCAATTCATTCTAAGCACTGTCGACATTTTAACCAGAGTATCCAGTAAGTGATGAATCACCAGTCGACAGCAAATGACTCAGTTATGAAATTACAACCATCATTTGTACCAAAAAAAAAGCCCTCTTTAATGCATGGCATCATGAGGAAGCTCCCTTCTGATTTCTCTCATAGGAGCCTCTGTCTGTCACCTGAAGGGCACTGGAGCATGCCCTGTCACTTGTTTGTCTTTCCTGTTTACTTCTGGAAGTCATAATTCAGCAGTTTCAGCCTGTTACATTCCCTATTGTGTGTGTTGTATTTTATATGGGCATTTCTACTTATTAAAAAGCCATATATTCATGTGGTTTCTTTTTTTAAAATAGAAAGCAGAGGGACAGAATGCCAAGTGACTTTCATTCCTGGCCCATGTCTCTGTTCCAGCAGACACAGCCAATAGTTTTAAGTGTGCCTTTTCAGAAATATTTTATGCATATTCATAAGCACCAATCATTCTTATTTAATCATAGAATTGCTGCATTTTTCTTAAGGCACAGTCTAGTAGAAAGTTTATACCAATTCTTCTGAGATTTCACCAAGTCTTTGGTCTCAGTTGGCGCCATCTCACAACTTGAAAACCTTAGCATCTTTTTAAAGTATTTTTTCCTTTTGTTGAAAATTATTATTTTTATCAGATAATATATACTGATTATGGTTTCCCCTCCCTTTATTCCTCTCAGTTCTCTACACAGCCCCTCCCATCAATATCCACCCATTTTTCTATCTCTCATTAGAAAGCAAACATGCTTCTAAGGGATAATGATAAAATATAAAGCTAAACAAAAACTAATACATCAAGTAGTACAAAACAGAAGAAAAAAAGCTCAAGAACAGGTACAAGAAACTTACACAGACAAAGACCCATTCATTCACACACTCAGCAATCTCATAAAAATGCTAAACTTGAAGGTGTAATGTATAAGAAAGGGAATATGTGTATAGTATGTGTGTGTGTGTGTGTGTGTGTGTGTGTGTGTGTGTGTGTGTGTTTTCCTCCTTCTCTTCCACAGGGTTCCCTGATCCTTGAGAGGAGAGATTTCATTCTCTGCATAGTCTCTAGCTCTGGCTCTCTGCATTTGCTCCCATCTGCTGCGGGAGGAAGCTTCTCTGATAATGACTGAGCAAAGCATTGATCTGTGAGAATAGCAGAAAGTGCCAGACATGGTGGCACACTCCTTTAATCCCAGCACTTAGAAGGCAAAGGCACGAGGATCTCTGTGAGTTCCAGGCCAACCTGGTCTACATAGTGAGTTCCAGACCAACCAGAGCTACCTACTGAGACCCTACCTCAAAAAAAAGTATCTTATTGTGATGTTTCTTATATTGTTGTTATTGTTTGTTGGTTTGCTGTGTTTTGCTCTGCTTTGTTTTATTTTTTACAGTAGTATTTGGTTTTACCCTAGGTTCCTGTGCTTCCTAGTGTCAGGTTCTTGGTCACCCGTGCACTGTCAAATGAGGGTTCTGTCTCATAAGATGACCCCTTAAGTCAAACCAGATATTGAACGGTTACTCCCATAAGCTTTGTGCTACAGTTGTTCTTAAAGGCAGGACACCACTATAGATCAAACAATTTTCAAGTATGTGGTTAAATTACTAGTATGGGAGCTCTCCAGTTTTTATGTAGCTACTCAGTGCCACTTACCTCTAAAAACAGCCTTCATGTGTCCCATAAATTTGGTATGCTGTGATTTCATTGTTCATTCAATTCTAAAAAGTATTTAATTTGACTTGACCCATTTTTCATTCATTAGTGAGTTGTTCAGTTTCCATGAGTTTGTAATTTTTCTGTTGTTTCTGTTTTTGTTGATATCCAGCTTTAATCCATGATGGTCAGAGAGGATGTAGGGTGTTGTGTCAATTTTCTTGTATCTGTTGGGACCTGCTCTGTGTCGGAGTATGTGGTCAGTCTGGGAGAATGTCTTATGAGGTGCTGAGATGGAGGTGTGGTCCTTTGTGTTTGAGTGAAATGTTCTGTAAACATCTGTTAGGTCCATTTGGTTTATAATGCCCATTAGCTCCAGCATTTCTGTTTAGATTTGTCTGGAAGACCTGATATTGGCTAGAGAAGGGTGTGAAGTCTTCCACTGTCAGTGTGTGAGGATCAATATGTGATTAAAGCTGTAGCAGTGTTTCTTTTACACACTGAGTGTCCTCACGTTTGGTGCATAGATATTAAAAATTACAATGTCCTCTTGATGGATTTTTCCTTTGATGAGTATGCAGTGTCCTTCCATATGTCTTCTGAGTAGTTTTGGTTTGAAGTCAATATTGTCGGGTATTAAAATGGCTATTCCAGCTTGCTTCTTAGGTCCATTTGCTATAATCTTTTTCAACTCTTTTATCCTGAGGTGTTATCAAACTTTGATGTTAAGGTGTGTTTCTGCTTTGACACAGCCAGAGGGTAGATCCTGTTTTTGAATCCATTCTGGTAGTCTGTGCCTTTTGGACAAGGGGGGTGGGGATTGAGACCACTGATGTTGAGAGAGATCAATAAGCAATGTTCCTTGATTTCTGTTACTTTGCTGTTGGTGTGTGTGTGTGTGTGTGTGTGTGTGTGTGTGTGTGTGTGTGTGTGTATGCTGGTCTGGATTGTATATTCTTTGTGTTTTCTTGGGTGTGGTTAACATCTTTATGTTGGAATTTTCTATCTATTGCTTTCAGTTAAGATGGATTTATAGATATATTTTGTGTAAATTCAGTTTTACCGTAGAATTTCTTATTTTCTCCATGTATTGTGATTAAAAGTCTTGCTGAGTATAGCAGTCTCGACTGGCATCTGTGGTCTCTTAGAGTCTGTAGAACATCTGTCCAGGTCTTTCTGGCTTTTGGAGTCTCCACTGATGTGAAGTGTTATTCTGATAGAGCTTCCTTTATATGCTACTTTACCTTTTCCACTGCAGTGTTTGATATTATTTCATTGTTCTGTACATTTAGTAAGTTGATTATTATGTGCCGAGGGGAACTTCTTTCTGTTCCAGTTTATTTGGAATCATGCATGTTTCTTGTATCTCGATCGACATCTCTTTCTTTTTTTCATATTCTTTTATTTTTCATTCAAAAATTTATACTTCCTCCCATTCTCCCAGTCTCCTACCACTTCCTCACTACCACTCCTTCCTCCCCCTGCTTCCTTCCTGCCCTGTGGGAAGCCCAAGGCCCTCCCCCTTCCATCCTGGCCTTGGAAGGTGTGCATCCATATAGACTAGGTTGCCAAAAAGCCAATACATGCCGAAGAGATAGGTCCCAGTGCCATTATCATTGGCTTCTCAGTCAGCCCCCACTGGCATCCACATTCAGAGATTCTGGTTTGATCACATGCTCATTCAGTCCTGGTCCAGCTGGATTTGGTGAGCTCCCATTAGATCAGGCACACTGTCTCAGTTAGTGGACCAGCCCCTCACAGTCCTGACTTCCTTGATCATCTTCTCCCACCTTCTGCTCTTCGACTGGACCTTAGGAGCTCAGTCCATTGCTCTGATGTGAATGTGGGTCTCTGTCTCTATCTCCATCCATTGAATGAAATTTCTATGGTGATGATCAAGATATTCATCAATGTGACTATGGGACAAGGCTAGTTCAGGCACCCTCTCCTCTGCTGCCCAAGTACCTAGCTGGGGACATCCCCGTGGATACCTGGGATCCCCTCTAGAGCCAAGTCTCTTGCCAATCCTAAAATGACTCGCTTAATGTAGATATCTTATTCCCTTCTCCAGTATCCACCCTTCCTCCATCTCTACCCTCCCACTCCCCTAAGCTCTCCCCAGTCCTTCCCTTCCTCCTTCTCCCTCCCCCTCTCCTTCACCCACCCCCACCCGCACCCCTACCTCCACCCCTATCCCCACTCCTGTGCTTCCAACTTTAGCCCTGCAATCTTGTTTGCTTCCAATTTCCGGGAGGATCTATATATGTTTTTCTTTGGGTTCACCTTGCTATTTGGCTTCTCTAGGCTTGTGAGCTATAAGCTTAATGTCCTTTGTTTTATGGCTAGGGTCCACTAATGAGTGAGTACATACCATAATCATCTTTTGGGGTTTGGGTTATCTCACTAAGGATAGTGTTTTCTATTTCCATCCATTTGCATGCAAAATTCAAGATGTCATTGTTTTTTCCACAGAGTAGTATTCTAATGTGTATATATTCCACATTTTCTTGATCCGTTCTTCCATTGAGGGGCACCTAGGTTGTTTCCAGGTTCTGGCTATTACAAATAATGCTGCTATGAACATAGTTGCACAAATGCTTTTGTAGTATGATTGGGCATTTCAAGGGTATATTCCCAAGAGTGGTATTGCTGGATCCTGAGGTAGGTTGATTCCCAATTTCCTGAGAAACCGCCACACTGATTTCCAAAGAGGTTGCACAAGTTTGCATTCCCACCAGCAATGGATGAGTGTTCCCCTTACTACACATCCTCTCCAGCATAGACTATCATTGGTGTTTTTGTTTTAGCCATTCTGACAGATGTAAGATGGTATCTCAAAGTTGTTTTGATTTGCATTTCCCTAATGGCTAAGGAAGTTGAACATGACCTTAAGTATCTTTTGGCCATTCGAACTTCTTCTGTTGAGAATTCTCTATTCAGATCATTACCCCATTTTTTTTAATTGGGTAATTTAGAATTTTAATGTCTAGTTTCTTCAGTTCTTTGTATATTTTGGAGATCAGACCTTTGTCTGATGTGGGGTTAGTGAAGATCTTCTCCCATTCAGTAGGATGCCTTTTTGTCTTAATGACTATGACCTTGCTTTACAGAAGCTTCTCAGTTTCAGGAGGTCCCATTTATTCATTGTTGCTCTTATTGTCTGTGTCACTGGGGTTTTACATAGGAAGTGGTCTCCTGTGCCCACATATTGCAGGCTACTTCCCACTTTCTCTTCTATCAGGTTCAGTGTGGTCAGATTTATATGGAGGTCTTTAATCCATTTGGACTTGAGTTTTGTTCATGGTGATAGATAAGGATCTATTTTCATTCTCCTACAGGTTGACATCCAGTTATGCCAGCACCATTTGTTAAAGATGCTTTCATTCTTCTATTGTATAATTTTAGCTTCTTTGTCAAATGTGA